>JAPXFY010005554.1:0-5000 GCA_030674185.1 Monoplex corrugatus
AAAACAAGATTGAGGCAGCCGAGAGGATTTCTAAGAAAAATTTTTTAGAGTTCCATGGACAGCAAAGAAAAAAAAACAGACAGTCCGATGGAGGCAGACACAAGATGATCATTGATAAGGAGATTAGAATAGACGGGCAACATTTGTAGGGCCATTTTTATGAGGAAAGGGGAATTAGAGCACCTGGTCACAACAGGAGAAAGCTGGAGGAGAGAGAGCACCAAGTGGACCCGGGGAAAAAATTGGAGGGACTTGCAGAGTGGCTAAGGACAGAGAGGGTGGAGGATGTGCTTGCGGTGACAGGGGATAGATTTATATGGAGGGCCATGATCGCCAACGCCATGTAGCAGGGCACTTGATGATGATGATATAAAAATGTTGATAATGATGATAATGACTACACAATAAATAACTCTCCTGTCTAATCCCTACTGCTATATTGGCCTATAGATAAAAACAATGGTAATGATGATAATGACTATACAATAAATAAACTGTCCTGTCTGATCCCTACTGCTATATTGGCCTATAGATAAAAACAATGGTAATGATGATAAGACTATACAATAAATAACTCTCCTGTCTAATCCCAACTACTATTTTTTGGCCTATAGAAAAAATAATGGTAATGATGATAATGATTACACAACGAATAATTCTGCTGTCTTACCCAGTTGCACTTTCTGCTCTATATATGAAGGTACTGATACTGATAATAATGACTGCACAATAAATAACTTGCAGTAAATAACTCGCAGTGCATTTACTCTTCGTTGTCTTTTGTATATGCTTAACAAAGGCCATTGGCTGAAATTTTGCTCCTGTCTTGGTTTATTTTTTACAATAAATACGCATTGGCATTCTGATTTTTTTTAATGTTTTACTGGTTCCCTGTTTGCTTGAATGCTGGCAATCACTACACAGTGTCTAATTGCTTTCGAAAAAGGTCTCTATAGGATTGTCAAATTTGCATTTATATATATATATATATATATATATATATATATATATATATATCAAACATTATAAAACAAAATTGCACCTAGACACAATTCCCCCTTGAATGCGTCATTTGGCATAAAATAGTCCGCCAAGCTGACCTTTTGGAGTACTCTCTTGACGTTTACAGCGCAGCGAGAACTGTAAGATGTAATTGATTATTGGTAAAGTATCGATCAAAACTAACGTCGTTTTGCGCTTCGCTGACTCAGACCTGTTTCTTCTGTAAGCTTATGGCGCTTCCGTTAAACCTTTGACTCCCGCACCCTATCCACTAATTGAAAAAACTTAACCGTTTGATTTCCTCACCCTATCCACCAGGGGAAGTAAGCGAAAGGGCACAAAAGACGTTCTGTACCAATGATGGTGTCTTCATTGGCGCGATGACGTACTGATCAGGTGATGATGACGTCACTTTCAGGTCTGCTGACGCAAACGGTGATGCTGTCCTTGTTAAGTGAACGACAGACGATGATGATAGGAGCAATTGTCGGAGGAACGGGTATGATCTGCAGCTCTTTCGCCACCAGCCTCGTCCATCTCATTTTCACTCACAGTTTGCTTGTCGTAAGTACCATTAGAAACCAGAGACACTTCATCATCATCATGTGCCCCGCTTCATGGCGTTGGCGATCATGGCCCTCCATCATCATCATCTATCCCTTGTCGCCGCTAGCACATCTTCCCCCCTGTCTGTCCTCAGCCACCCTGCAAGTCCGCCCAATATTTTCCTCCCTGGGTTTACCTGGTGTTCCCTTTCCCTCCAGCTTTCCTGTTATGACCAGGTGCTCTAATTCCCCTTTCCTCATAAAATGGCCTACGAATGTTGTCTGTCTTTTCCTGAGCTTCCTTATCAATGGTCTTCTTGTTCTGCCTCCATCAAGACTGTCTCGTTTGTTTTTTGCTGTCCATGGAACTCTCAACACTCTTGTTAGAAACCACATTTCTGCTGCCGCGATCTTGTTCCGGCTTTGCGTGTTGACTTCCACGCCTCACAACCGTATAACATCATCGGTTCTATATAACATTCAAGAACTCTCTTTCTGATGTTAATTGATAGGCATTTGTTGGTAAGAATGCTTTTCATCTTCTTGAATGCTGTTTTGGCTTGGCAATTCTGCTGGCTATTTCTGATATGCATCTGCCATCTGGTGAGATGATCGTTCCCAGATATTTAAACTTCTCAACCTGTCCCAAGGTTGTGCCGTTTGCTGTTATTTTGCGTGAGGGGAATTCTTGTTTTTTACTGATTACTATGACTTCAGTCTTCTTACTATTTATCTCCAACCTTATATTTTTGCACAAAAATAAAATGAGAACGCATACTTAATTAACCACACACATACACACACACACACAAACACACACACATACACACACACACACACATGTATGTATGTATGATATATATATGTATGTATATATTTTATATATATATATATATATATAATATATATATAATATATATATATTATATATATGTATTTGTATATATACAATATATATAATATATATAATATGTATCTCGTTCTTGTGTAGTGCTCAATATATATATAAATTGTTCTTGTATGATGCTATTCATCAAACTCTTTTATGAATTGACTGCTCATAACACATAATCAGACTAGTTTTTCTGCGGATACATTGATATGTATAATCCTATTTAATTTTCCTTTTCCTTTTTCTTTTATTTTTCCTTGTTGAAGTATTGTGTATGTTTTGAAACGATCATAGCCCTGATATGGCTCTTCGCAGTTGGCCGGGCTTTAAAGAACAACAACAACAAAAGCAACAACAAGGATAACACTAAGACTTTCTTACTTCCCCCCCCCCCCCTCCCCCGTTTCCACCAATCCATTTTAGGCAGTACAATTTGTTTATAATAGTTTATAATAGTAATGATTATCATTTCTTTCCCCCCCCCCCCCCCCCCCCCTGCTTCCACCAATCCATTTTAGGCAATACGATTTGTTTATAATAGTAATGATTATCATTTCTTCCCCCCCCCCCCCCCCCCCCTGCTTCCACCAATCCATTTTAGGCAATACGATTTGTTTATAATAGTAATGATTATCATTTTCTCCCCCCCCCCCTGCTTCCACCAATCCATTTTAGGCAATAAGACTTGTTTATAATAGTAATGATTATCATTTCTCCCCCCCCCCCCCCCCCCCGCTTCCACCAATCCATTTTAGGCAATAAGACTTGTTTATAACAATAATGATTATCATTTTCTTCCCCCCCACCCTACTTCCACCAATCCATTTTAGGCAATAAGACTTGTTTATAGTAGTAATAATTATCATTATCATCCCCCCCCCCCTTCCCAACAATCCATTTTAGGCAATAAGACTTGTTTATAGTAGTAATGATTATCATTTCTCCTCCCCCCTCCTGCTTCCACCAATCCATTTTAGGCAATACGACTTGTTTATGATAGTAATGGATATCATTTCTTCCCCCCCCCCCCCCCTGCTTCCACCAATCCATTTTTAGGCAATAAGACTTGTTTATCATAGTAATGATTATCATTTCTCCCCCCCCCCCCCCCCTGCTTCCCACTAATCCATTTTAGGCAATAAGACTTGTTTATGATAGTAATGATTATCATGTCCCCCCCCCCCCCCCCCAGCTTCCCATCAATCCATTTTAGGCAATAAGAGTTGTTTAGAATAAGTAATGATTATCATTTCTTCCCCCCCCCCCCCTGCTTCCACCAATCCATTTTAGGCAATAAGACTTTTTATAATAGTAATGATTATCATTTTCTCCCCCCCCCCCCCCCCCCTGCTTCCCACCAATCCATTTTAGGCAATAAGACTTGTTTAGAATAAGTAATGATTATCATTCCCCCCCCCCCCCCCTACTTCCACCAATCCATTTTAGGCAATAAGACTTGTTTATAATAGTAATGATTATCATTTCTCCCCCCCCCCCCTGCTTCCACCAATCCATTTTAGGCAATAAGACTTGTTTATAATAGTAATGATTATCATTTTCTCCCCCCCCCCCCCCTGCTCCCACCAATCCATTTTAGGCAATAAGACTTGTTTATAATAGTAATGATTATCATGTCTCCCCCCCCCCCCCCCCCCCCCAGCTTCCCATCAATCCATTTTAGGCAATAAGACTTGTTTAGAATAAGTAATGATTATCATTTCTCCCCCCCCCCCCCTGCTTCCACCAATCCATTTTAGGCAATAAGACTTGATTATAACAATAATGATTATAATTTCTCTCCCCCCCCCCCCCTGCTTCCACCAATCCATTTTAGGCAATAAGACTTGTTTATAATAGTAATGATTATCATTTCTCCCTCCCTCCCCCCCTGCTTCCACCAATCCATTTTAGGCAGTAAGACTTGTTTATAATAGTAATGATTATCATTTCTCCCCCCCCCCCCCCTACTTCCACCAATCCATTTTAGGCAATAAGCCTTGTTTATAATAGTAATGATTATTATTTCTACCCCCCCCCCCCCCTCCCCTGCCTCCCAACAATCCATTTTAGGCAATAAGACTTGTTTATAATAGTAATAATTATCATTTCTCTTCCCCCCTTCCCACCAATCCATTTTAGGCAATAAGACTTGTTTATAATAAGTAATGATTATCATTTCTCCCCCCCCCCCTCCCAACAATCCATTTTAGGCGCAGCCAACGGTATGCTTATGGGGCCAACCATGGTGATTGTGGGAAAGTATTTCCACAAGCGGCGTTCGTTTGCCATCGCCCTCTCCACTCTGGGAGGCAACTTGGGCTCCATGACTATGCCCCCTCTCACGGAAGCCCTGCTGGAAGAGTTTGGACTCTTCGGCACTCTTTTGATGCTTGGCGGCTTCTTCCTCAACATTTTGGTCTTTGTCAGCCTCCTGCGACCTCTGGTGCCTCGAAGACGTCGGTGTCCACGGAAGAGAGGTTAGTGACTTGTTTTTTTTGTCTTTTTGTAAGAAGAGTAAGGAAGAATATGGTTGGCATAATATAATCGATGGGGACAAGCAT
>JAPXFY010005554.1:10000-14732 GCA_030674185.1 Monoplex corrugatus
GTACAATAAGTAAATATCAAGTTGGGGTTAGAGCTCGTTACCAGTATCATTCCTGCCTCCTCACCTTTCTCTTTCTATCATTGTGCACTTGCACACACACACACACACCATACACACAAACAAGCGTGCATGCACATACACACGTACACAAACATTATTAGGCCTGTTGTCATTATTAAATGGACGCACGCGCACGCACACATACACATGTGAGCGCGCATACACGCATGTTCAAGTTCATATTGCTTCTAGCCTAGCCGACTAGTAGAACCATATCAGGGCTATCACCACGTCAAAAACGACAACCCGTTTAAGGTAAAAGATAACACTTAAAAAACATGCTCACCGTTAACCTTGCAAATCTAAAATGCAGCGAAAGAAAAACAGAGCTAAAATCATATCAGGTGAAATCGCATACGCGCACGTTCACACACACACACACACACACACACACACACACACACACACACACACACACACACACACACACACTGCCTGTTTGTTTGTCTGTCTGTCTGTCTCATATTCACATCGTTAGTTGTGAATATGGCCTCTGTATACTTACCAAGAGGCCCAGACTCTGTGAACACTGAATGGTTAAAACACTTTCAAGATCAGGACGACAAGTGGATAATTGGAGGTGATTTTAATGCACATGCCCCATTTTGGGAAAAGTATTGTACAAACATAACAAGCAACAGGTTGATTGAAAATATTGTAGATTCCAATTTATATTTACTTAACAACGGACACGTTACCCGGATCCCCGATATACCAACCCACAGACCCACAGCTATCGACCTTACTTTAATCTCACCATCCCTAGCCCCAAACGCCACATGGCAAACAGAGGATGACTTGTTGGGATCAGATCACATCCCCATATGTCTTACCCTAAACCATACTACAGAAATAGACGCCATACCACAAGATAGTTTACCCAAGTTTAATTATAAAAACGCTGACTGGATCAGTTTTAAGGCAATCCTTGAAAAGACAAGAACAGATCTATCTGAAGCAATGAACATAAACGAAACGTACGAAGTTTTCTGTAACTCACTCTTAAGGGCTGCTAACATTTCAATTCCAAAACTTACAGTGTCAAAAATAGGAAAACATCATGGAAATGTCTGGTGGAATGAGGACTGTCAAAAGGCAGTGAACGAAAAGAAAGAAAAATACAAAATTTATTTAGCAAACAGGTCACCTGAAAATCATACAGCGATGAAAAGTGCCAACATTAAGTGTAACAGAATCATAGAGCAAGCCAAAGAACAACACTGGACATCTTTTTGTAAATGTGAAGTAAATAACCACAAAGACACGATAAAGATTTGGGAAAAACTAAAATTAATGAAAAACGGGATTAAGTTGCCATCAATTCCAGTAAAGCTAGAAAATAACCCTATTCCTAGCTCATTGGAAAAAGCAGAAGCTTTTGCAGACGTGTTTGCTGAGGCCTGTCGTGTAGAAGGACTCCCTGTCTCTGATAGAAATTATAGGGAACGAGATGAAAAGAAAGATGTATATAAGGACCCTGCCTCTGACAATACTCACTACATAAATGCATCACTCACACTTCAAGAATTAAAAGATGCCATTCAGTCCCTTCCAAGTAAAAAAACGTCAGTTGGACTAGATGCAATTTCCAATGAGATGCTGAAAAATTTACCAGAAAATTTTATAATCTTGCTACATGACATATTTCAAAAATGCTGGAATAGTGGGATAATGCCTAACAACTGGAAAGAAACAATAGTGGTTCCTGTATTAAAACCAGGTAAATGTAATACCGATTTGAAAAACTACAGGCCAATTGCATTAACATCACATGTATGTAAACTAATGGAGAAAATAATCTTAAAGAGACTGATGCACTATTGTGAAAAGAATAAAATAATACCAGTAAATCAGGCAGGATTTCGAAAAGGCAGGTCACCAGTAGAGATCCTAACAAAGCTAACTACTAATATAAAACAACAATTTGCAAGACGTCAATGTGTTTTAGCTACATTTTTTGATATAACGAAAGCATACGATCAAGTGTGGCACTCCCGATTGTTATTCAAATTTAAAAGTATTGGGCTGACAGGTCACATTTTTGGCTATGTTAAGTGTTTCTTAGAAAACAGAGTATTTCAAACGAGGATTGAAAATGTATATTCCACGAAACGAATTCTTCAAATGGGTATCCCTCAGGGATCCGTTATAGCTCCCCTTCTTTTCATGATATTAATGCATGACTTACCCAGTAAAGTATCTAAGCATGTAGTTTTAGCTCAATATGCTGACGATTTATGCATGTGGATGCAGGTAAATATGAAAAAGAAAACTCCTTTGCGCTGTATCAATTATACACGCAAATGCTACCAATTAGAACTTGATAAAATAGCGCGATACATGGTAGAAAATGGGTTACATCTATCCCTGGAAAAAACAAAAATAGTTTTATTTAATAACGGAGCTAACCCAGTAAATATTCCCACTTTCAAACTGGGAGATACTCTTCTTCAGTTTAACGAGTCGATTAAATTCTTAGGAGTTTTCCTTACAGCAAAATTATCTTGGAATCAGCATATTGAATACTTATTAACCAAAGCTCAAAAAAGTTTAAATTTCATAAAAATAGTTCGCAAACAGACATGGGGTCAAGATTCATCAACACTTGTTCATCTTTGTAAATCGCTTGTTAGATCTAAATTAACCTATGCTCAAGAAATCTTCTTCAGTGCACCGAAACACTTACTAAAAAAACTGCAGAGCATAGATTGTAAAGGTTTCAAACTTGCACTGGGTCTTCCAATGCATGCTTCCTGTCTTCGGACATATAATGAAATCAAACTGTTGCCACTTGATGAGCAAAGGAAAGTCGCTTCTACTAAATTTTTGTTAAGAAACACTACCGTAGAAAACATCTCAGAAACAGAAATTAAACTGAGATCAGATACCGACTTTCCAAAACGAGCTAAATCAATATCTTCACAGGTCACACTTGCAACATACACATCTGACGTCATGAAAGGCTCAGGAATTGATCTAGACGTAGATCCTGTATCTATACGACCTTCCTTTTCGCCAGTACCCAGTTGGGAACTCCAAAGAGCACGATTTGACGTACACCACACTAATTTAAAAAAAGGAGACAATATAAACTTACTGGCAAGTCAGGTTAAATGTCATATAAACGACGTATATTCTGATCATTTGAAAATTTACACTGATGGGTCAGTAATTGAAAGAAAAGCAGGCTCAGCGTTTTTAATACCTGCTCTCAAAATTGAAAAATCTTTCTACATAGGACTTGATAAATCTATCTTTACAGCTGAACTCTTTGCAATATTAATGGCTTTAAACTTTCTGATAAGTCTTCCTAGGACAATTTTTCAGATACTTCTTTGCGTTGATTCAAAATCAGTACTTCAGGCTCTTGAATTATCAAAATTACAAACAAGATCAGAAATGATTCTGGAAATAAGTCACTTGATTCATAATTTATCTTTAAGAGGCACTGATATTACTTTCTGCTGGATACCTTCTCATAGTTCTTTTAGTTATAATAATAAAGTTGACAGGGCTGCCAAACGGGGAGCTAATAACTCACCAGATTCAAACAATATCCAGCTTTCTCTCTCGTTGCACGAGAATTACACTTTAGTGGACAACTACGTCTGGAAGCAGTTCCAATTAAAACAGAAAAAGTATGATAAATGTCACATGAACTTTGAAGTTAGCAAAATACTTAAGCAGCTTCATGCCAGCAGAACTATACAGTCCCTTATGTACAGATGGAAACTTGATGCATTCAAAACAAAATATACCAATAACATAGTGTGTCTGTGTGGAAAGAAGATAACACATAGTCATATTCTTTCTTGCGTTAGGGTAAAACGACATATTCCAACACTATCTGTGAGTACAGTTTCTGACATATTTGCCTCATCATCATTACTGTATGAATTTTTTGTTAGCCTGTCAAAAAGTCCTATAGCGAATTACCTTTAAAATGTTATTTGACTTGTTCATTGTTGTGGTTAGTCAATTATTAGTTTTACTTTTTATTCATTTCTTCCGGATATTTACTAATTTTGTTTGTCAGTTTGTTTTTTTTAAATCGATAATTATGGTAACATTATTTGTTAGTTTTACCTTCCCCTCTTCAAAACAGTTGTTTTCTGGATCATCTTTTCTCAAATTCAAAATTGACAATTTTCAAATATCTTCTTCACTCCTCCTCTATCACTCCCCCCTCCCCCTTTTTTTGTTTTTGTTTTTGTTTTTTATTTGTTTTTTTTGTCTAAAATCACTTTAGTGAATAGACATTAAATCAAAGACCACCACACACACACACACACACACACACACACACACATACACACACACACACACACACACACACACACACACACACACACACACACACATATATATACACACACACACACACACACACACACACACACACACACACACACACACACACACACACACACACACACACACAACCCCTTTGGCTCTTTCCTAATTTTAAGACCTTGACTTCGCATGGGATTTTGCGCTGATGCAAGGATTTTACCACAGTATTATCAGCAGATATGGGTGGGGGTGGCGGGCATATGGAATTATCAGAATGCGACGGATCTCTTTTGAACACACTCAGAACTGAAAACTATCCACTCAGACTGAGACTTCATGACTCAGGGCCGAGCGTAGGGAAGCAAGGAATCGAACTTGG
>JAPXFY010005556.1:0-5000 GCA_030674185.1 Monoplex corrugatus
TACGATCCAACTTTGAGCGTGGTATTGGCTTAGCAGAAAGACTTGTGGTAAGGGATGCGTCATTAAGTCCTTCTGAACGTTTTTCTCACTGAAGGTTTCTGAAGGGTCATTGAAGGTATTCAAAGGGTCATTGAAGGCTTTTCTCAAATCTCCAGATCAGCACCGAAGATGTCCGTGTCTCTTGAGCCTGGTTGTCCCCATATGCTATGCTATAAAGTAAGTGTAACGTGCAGCCTTGTCTTAATCCAGACTGGGAACACCGTAGCATTATGATTATAATCAAGATCATGATCATCATCATGATCATAATCATGATCATTATCATCATCATCATCATCATCATCGTCATCATCATCGTCATCATCATCGTCATCATCATCATCATCATCATCATCATCATCATCATCATCATCATCATCATCATAACATTGTGAATGGTTCTCCCAAACTCTGTGGCCATCAGTATGGCTCAGGAAATGGAACAGAAAAAGAGTTTGTTACGAGCAGTGTAAGTAGCCTATACGTCAGACTCAGAGAATCCATTGAATCCACTCATCCGAGATGTGGACAAGTTTGTCCCGAGCAGTGCGCGTACACATTTGGTTCAACCAATCAAAAATCACTCAAACAAGACAACAGACGTTCATGGAGCGCGGTTTAAGTACATTACACAGAGAGGTTAAAGTATCTTTGGGAAGCAAAGGGCACACGATTTTATCAGTCAACGGAACATCTGTGCTGATTATCTATGCTTTCATTTTACAAACTCACTCAACATCCTCGCGCATTAGCAAAAATGCACGAGTTAGCCATAATTTGCAGTTTGTTCAAGAGGGATTCACTGCACTTGGAAAACTCCATATGCGCTCCACCCAAATCTGCCAGCAATTATCTGACAAACATCCGAAGCCTGGGCGACACCCTATGCATTAAGCTGGCACCACCAGAATGATGGAAACATTAAGATGGGCAGCAAACAGGCCAGTTTTTAATGTTGCGGGCTGGGATTGAACTCAAGATATCAGATCTTGAATCCACGGCTCTGACAACTAGCCCGCTAAAACGCCCTATGTAGTTAGCATTAACATGAAGTATTGAAATGATACCATCAAACTATACAAAATCGCAATCTTTCATATGGAGGATAGTATTTGTTGTCCTAGTTTGTTGGCTGTAATTTTGTGTATCAGTCTGATGGTTCTAAGTGTAGTATGTTGTTATGGTCACTTATTTATTGCCCTGCTTTGTTGGCTCTATTCTTATGTACTAGTTGGTTAGTTATCATCATCATCATGTGTCCTGCCCCATGGCGTTAGCGATCATGGCCCTCCATTCCAATCTATCCTTCGTCGCTGCAAGTACACCTCCCATCCTTTCTATCTTCATCCACTGTGCAGGTGCGCCCAATGTTTTTTCCATGGGTCTACCTAGTGCTCTTTTTCCTTCCAGCTTTCCTGTTCTCACTTAGTGCTCGAATTTCTCTTGTCTCGTAAAAATGTCCTATGAATGTTGCTTCTCTTTTCGTAATGTTCTTCATTAATGTTCTTTTTGTGTCTGCTTCCTTCAAGACTGTCTTCTTTGTTTTATTTACTGTCCATAGAACTTTCAATATTCTTTTTGTGTCTGCTTCCTTCAAGACTGTCTTCTTTGTTTTATTTACTGTCCATAGAACTTTCAATATTCTTTTTGTGTCTGCTTCCTTCAAGACTGTCTTCTTTGTTTTATTTACTGTCCATAGAACTTTCAATATTCTTTTTGTGTCTGCTTCCTTCAAGACTGTCTTCTTTGTTTTATTTACTGTCCATAGAACTTTCAATATTCTTTTTGTGTCTGCTTCCTTCAAGACTGTCTTCTTTGTTTTATTTACTGTCCATAGAACTTTCAATATTGTTCTTAGAAACCATTTATCACCTGCCTCAATCGTAGTTGTACTAGATTTTTAAATCTTGATTTGTTAGGTCTTTGTGCGTTGGCTCTAATGTGTGTGCACCGATTTGTCGGTTGCAGTTGTTTTTAGTCTTGATTTGTTGGCGCTTGTTTGCTGACGCCAGTTACATTAGCTCTAGTTTGTTCCTTCTAGTTTTCAAGCCCACAATTATTGATGTAAGATTGCCAGCTCTGTTTTGATGGCCCTGGTTTGTAGGAAATAGGTTTTGAACACAGTTAACTAGTGTGACGCTGTTAGTTCGTATTTAATGCCCTAGCGTTGCCACACATTTGTTGGCTTCATAAAAAAAAAAAAAATTAACGGCTCACCCCCCTAAAGCAATGATATATCAGCTATTTGGAAAAGAAGGGGAATGCTTGCTATCTGTTATCATCAACCGTACCCATCCTAAATCTGTTACATGTTTTCATCATTAGTAACTTTATTTAATACCAGTCTTCTCTTTATTCTGCAACACACACTTTGGTTAAGCTTCCGTCGGCATTGTTTCTACATCGAAGTTTGATGGTGTGATATGATACAAACACAACATATTTTGCTTTCTTTTCTGTTTCTGTTTTGTGTACATTTCACTGTCCTCTTATTTTTGTCATCTCCGATTCTGTGTGCCATAGCTAATCATTTTATTTTTTTTGCTGTATTTGAGACGCCTGTTAGGCTGCTATACTGTGGTGAGTTGGCAGCGTAGGCAGAACATTAGGGTTGGCACTAGTAGCCTCATGGGCGATGTTATTTGTCAGTTTGCCTCTGTAATCTCTGGTGCGTTACATGTTTTATACTTTGTTAATACGTTTGCGGGTGGTGTGATTTTTTTTTCATTTAGCGCCCTGATTTTTCTTGAATGCCCACACTGTGCAGGCGTTATCTTGCTGCATAGTCTGCATATCTCGTCTTCGGTGGGCGTATATGATGAGTGTTTTCATGTTTCCATAAGTCACCAGACAATGACATGTTAATACGTTTGCGGGTGGTGTGATTTTTTTTTCATTTAGCGCCCTGATTTTTCTTGAATGCCCACACTGTGCAGGCGTTATCTTGCTGCATAGTCTGCATATCTCGTCTTCGGTGGGCGTATATGATGAGTGTTTTCATGTTTCCATAAGTCACCAGACAATGACATGACTCACAGGATCTTTAACGTGCGTATTTGTTGTTCTGCGTGCGACAGGTTGGGGTCGCTACTCACAGAGGATTAGGCCGTGGGCGACTCGCGCGACAAAAGTGCATTGACCGGGAATCGAACCTGGGTCACCCACATGGCAGGCGAGTATTCTACCACTAGACCACCGATGCTGTTAGCAGGGAGAAGAGTGGCAGAATGGTTCAGACGTTCGCCTACCAATAACTAAACTCGAGGTTCCAGGGTTCGCTCCCTGTAGAGACCTCGACTTTTAATCTTCAGTTTGACCGGAAAATCGAACTCAATGTCTAGTCCTTTGGAAGGGGACGAAAAACGAGTCGGACCCGTTTGCCTTCTGGCTAGTCTGCGCACGCTAAAGATCCCACGGCATCTGAAAATCGTGAAGAGCAGGGCATTGCCCGGCTGCCTCGGTAAAAAGCATCGGAGAGAAAGATTGATTTCCCAGGTCCCACCCCTTGAAGACCAATTAGCCTTCTTGCCTTTCTGAAGTCTTGATTAAAAAAATGTGAATATAAATATGAATCTGAAGCGAGAGAGAGGGGATGAGCGCTGCCACATCACTCCCCTACGACCCTAGGGTTATGAAACTATCTAGGTAGGACCTCAGATCTTTTGATCCAGGTAATCGTGAAACTCTTCACCAGTTACCCATCAAGCTGAAGGTAGCAAGGTAGGATCGAACTCCAGACTTCCAGTAGGAAAACTGATGTCTTACCCGCATGAGTAACGCGCCTGTTTTAAAGTGTGATAAACTGACTGGAATAGCTGGTGCCAGCGCCGAGAGAGCCTACTGCATTTGTCCCTAACCCTTTCAATCCTGCACCCCTATCCGTCAGCTGCAGGAAGCTGGTGGATAGAGTGAGGGAGGGAAAATGTTAAGGTTTTGATTTGCTATCATGACTGGCAATACAGAATGCTGGCGGATAGGGTAAGGGAGTCAAAGGGTTGAAAGACTAGTACATAGTGGCTGAAAATTGTTTTGATGGAAAATTGCATATTTACACCTTGAATTGTGTTACATGCAGATTAAATTCTGTTGATTGACGAGGTTGTTTGGTTTTGGAGTATCAACGTTTTACAGCCGTAAAATGCCCATAAGTGTTACCCAATGCTATAATAAAAGTGTAAGCTGGAACAAATACCAGGGGATATTTATAAGAACGACAATACATAAACGTATCATTCTTAAGTCTACAGAGAGAAAGTTTTGCATAAGAAAATGGATTCCACGATCTTGCCTGTTTCCTCCTTCCCCTACTCATGTCTCTCTGTGTGCATCTCCTCCTTTTCTGCTTTCTACCTTTTCCTCATTTTCTTTCTTTCATTTCTTCCCTGTCCTTTCCTTTCCATTTTTCTTTCTTTTCGTCCGTCTTCTTGTCTTTTATGGTTGAGTTTTTCTTCCTTATTTTGATATCCCTTTAAATAAAAAGAAAATATTTTTCACTTCGACACGGAGGGATGCGTCTCTTTCTGTCTGTCTGTCTGTCTGCCTGTCTGTCTGCCTGTCTGCCTGTCTGTCTGCCTGTCTGTCTGTCTGTCTGTCTGTCTGTCTGCCTGTCTGTCTGTCTCTTTCTATCAGTGAAATAGACCTGAGAAAACTTATGCACATGCTTGTGACTTAAGCCATAGTCATTTTGGATCTTCTCCATCACACGTCTGTGGTGTCAGTGTGTATGGAATTCATTCAAAAGCGCAAAGACGTCTTCTTGAGAAACAAACTGAAACTGTCTGTCTGTGATAAAAAATGTGAGAACAATTTTTTTTCAGATGTTTCTGAGTGGATCGTTACCAAATTCTGGTAAACGGTCTGAACTGTTGCGGAGTTGCGAATGTACAAGTTTGGAAGGCAAGGCGTCAAGGGTCAAGGTCAAGGACACACGCGAATGTATAAATTTGTTTGGCAGGCAAGAC
>JAPXFY010005556.1:10000-14724 GCA_030674185.1 Monoplex corrugatus
TATGGTCTGCTGGCTGATGTTGATGTTAGTAGCCACCCTCAGCTGCCTTCGACTGATGCTGGAAGAGGCTGTTCTTGTCTGCAGGGCTTGTCGTTCAATGAGACGATCTTCACGTGGGTTTGTCTTCTTCGGCCGACCAGATCTGCGTCTTTCATGGACCCTCCCAGTGGCTGTGAAGCGTTGAAGCAATCTGACAATGACCGAGATGGACACCTGAAGTCGCCTGGCCACTTCTCGCTTGGGAACACCATCTTGGAACCATGCAACAGCTCGTCCCCTCTCAAACTCGCTCAATTTTCGTCGTGGAGGCATTGTCAGATCAGGCCTACTACTGGTGGAATGTCTTCTTATAAAGCCAAGCAAGAGACAGCATCTCACACATAAACAGCAGTGCTTGCACGTGCATAATGGTTTTTCCATCTGGCTTGTGCAATGTGTTCAGGCAGAACGGTCCAAAACAAGGTCCTTTTTCGCAAGTTTCCGCTTTTCCGTCTGCGGCCAAGCTCAGTAGTAGAGAATCCCGTGCAATTTTCGCACTAACACAACATCGCCCACTTACAGTTGAACAAGAATTCATAACAATTTGGATGGACTGAGAAATAAATAACAGTAGCGAACTAAGTTTATTACTCACCTGTTTTCTCATAGTGATCCTTAACTTTTTGTGCGTAGTGTATATATATATATCTATCTGTGTGTGTGTGTGCATGTATGTCTGTATGTTTGTATATAATTGTATATACATGTACGTACATACGCACGTATAGATATGTATGTATGTATGTGTGTATGTATGTATATGTGTACATGTGTGTACATGTGTGTGCGTGCGTGTGTGCGTGCATGCTGTGTGTGTGCGTGCGTGTGTGTGTACGTTTGTGCACGTATGTACATGTGCAATATCATTACCAGGAACGCGTTTAGCAGCAGCAGCATCATCATCAACAACAACAACCACCAACGCCCCCTTCCTTACCTCACCCTCCTCTCCTTTCCAGTTCCAGACAGACGTGAGTCAGTGTAACTTTCCAAAGGAGATTGAGAAACTGCTGGTAAGCTACGTGCAGATCTGTTTAGCTGGATACATGGTCTCTCTTCACAGGTTTTTCCAACTACGATCCAAAGTTTAGTTCAGGCAGCTGCTATTTCGAAATGAAATCTGGACGAACTTTGAAACAGAGAGAGAGAGGGAGAGAGAGAGAGGGAGAGAGGGAGGGAGAGAGAGAGAGAGAGAGACAGATAGCAGAGAGAGAGAGAGAGAGACAGACAGACAGAGACAGAGAGAGAGAGAAAAAGAGAGAGACAGATAGAGCGAGACAGAAAGAAAGAGACAAAGAGAGACAGAGGAGAATGAAAGAGAGAGAATGCAATAGAGAAAGAATGACAGAGAGAATGAGAGAGAGAGAAGCAGATAGAGAGACAGAGAGTGAGACAGAGTGACAGACAACGGGACAGAGAGAGAGAGAGAGAGAGAGAGACAGACAAAGTAAAAGAGAGAGAGAGAGAGAGAGAGAGAGAGAGGGTGTTACCCGGGTCTCTTGTTGATGACAAATTGCATTTACGTTTGTGCTGTCTTTGTATCTCTCCGTTTTCCTGTCTGTCTCTCCATGCCTCCATCAAGCCTGTCTTTCTCACTCTAACTCTGTCTGGACTCGTGTCTTGGTATACATGTGTATGTGGAAATCTGTTGCAAAGTGCGTGGACTACTGGTTAAAGCACCTGCCTAGGAGCTGAAAACCCAAATTCGAAGCAACGATCAGAATTTATATTTTTCCTCCCCCAAGTCGTGATCTAGGTGCAAATCTTTTGCATGAGACGATAAACAGAGGTCCATTGTACAGCACACGCTCAGCACACGTAAAACATCCCACGGCAACAAAGGAATTTCCCTAGTCAAATTCTGAAAGAAAATTCACTTTCATACGAAACAAAAAAGACGCTAAGCACGCATGAAAAAAAAAATCGCTGCACCATAACTACGCACTTTTTCAAGGGAAAGCATCCCATATTTTACATGGTAAACACATATTGACAAATAAAAAATAAGCACAAATGGAAATGACGTAGGTCTATGTCTCCAGAAAAGAAGAAAACATGGGGGCAGTCTCTAAAATCTTAACTTTTCTTGATAAAGTGCACATTAGACATTAGTATTGATTATCATCCACAATCAACAGAGAAATTATTGCATTGGAAATCATCGTGTTTATGTTGGATCACTGGAACTAAACATTTGTGCGTGCGATGTGCACTTTGATGACTTAAATGTCAAGCAATTAGTAGCATCCTGACAATTTAATCCATGGTTCATCAAAAATATATATCTAGATCTGTAAAAATAGCATATTTTAGTGCATAACAATTTCAATTTTTGTGATCATAACGACCTGAGATTTGCACCAGATTATTCAGACATAATGATGATTTGTGACTGCTTTGAGTGTAGTTGCAGTCATTCATCAAAGCATGTGTTGCGTGCATGCATGCATGCAAGCTTCTCTCTCTGAGATAGTGGGTGTGTGCGCTTGTGTGTGTGTGCTTGTGTGTGTGTGTATGTGTGTGTGTGTGTGTTTGGGTGGGTGTGTTTTTGGGTGTGTGTATGTGTGTGCGTGTGCGCGCGCGCGCGCGCGTGTGTGTGTGTATGTGTGTGTCTGTGTCTGTGTCTGTGTGTGAATGGAAATAAGAATTTTCGATTATTTTCCACATCAAATTTACAGTTGTGAAGAAAAGTGAATCTTGATTGGAACTTTTTTCAGATGAACAGACCAAATAGCAGAACAACCCTAAGCGTTCTTGGTTTTTTTTTAAAAAAAAAGGAAAAAAGAAATGGAGGTCCATTATTCAACAACGGTCCCCACCTGACCATTAACGAGGCAAAAACAGGCAAAAGACGATGACGATAAATTTCAGGCCATCTCTCCTGATACAGCTTAACAATCACGACAGAGAAGAGCTGCACTCAGGTGACCAGTCAGGCGTACGCTACACGGGCAATCCCCCACATGTGGCGTAACTAATGACGTCCCATCCATCACGCTTGCTTTTACGGACAGGATGCCGATGTTTGCAGCAATTAGCCGGTTCAGAATCTTGGACCGTTTCTCCCACAATACACCCCATGTGTTTGTCAACAAGATCTAACGTTTATTGGTCTTATTTATAACAAAATATTCAGAGGTACGTATCAGGGCTGCTTAAAACAGGAGGAGGAAGAAACCACTGAAACTAGGGAAACTAGGGGGGGGGGGGGGGGGGGGGGGGGTGGTCCGGGGGCATGCTCCCCCGGGAAAATTTTTTAAAAACCAAGTGTAAATCTATGCCATTTCGCACTTTCTGGACAAAATTTCAAGAGATATTTAGTGCATAAAAATTGCTGTAAACACATAATTATTACAAGAAGATATATTTGGGAAAAGGGGAGAAAGGGTTAAAAACATAATAATAAAATGAACACTCACCCTTTAACTTGATGTGTTTTTAATTAAAGAGTCGTCAAAAGTCTGACCTGCTTGAACAATGTCTGCGCGCTCCGCCATTTTGTTTTTTCCAAGAAGTCCGACCGGAAACTTCTTCCAAGAAAAATCAGGGACCATAACTTGCGAACCGTTGCTATGAATGCTTGCAAGCCGATCACAGATGCCTAGCTCCTTTCGTTTTTGTTGTTGTTTTTTTTGGTGTTTTTTTTTTGACAAACCGAAATCGCGGAATTCCGTCCAGAACGTTTTAAGTAATTGTATCCAATCAAACTAGAATGTGGCTTTGTTTCCAAAACCGCATTTTTTTTCTGTTGTGAATCTTCAAAATAAAAATACAAAAGAAACGTCCAGCAGTGAGATTTCGAAATATGTTTTCTTCAATATGACAATGAGGAAATGAGGAAAGTATTACATGATTAGGGTTAGAAGAAAGGACTTCACTTGGAGGGGGGGGGGGGGGAGAGAGAAAGAGAGAGGGAGGGAAAGAGAGAGAGAGTGAGAGGAGAGAGAGAGAGAGAGTGACAGAGACAGTAAGAGAGACAGAGACCCCTGCTGTGGTTACTAATGGGAGGGAACTTGGGGGGAGAACCAATTGAATGGAACTTGGGGAGGATAACCAATTGGAGGGTACTTCGGGGCAGGAGAACTGGCAGACTCAAGATTATAATGGCGTAGACTCAAGGAGTCTGCCACGCACTTGTTGGATGACTTGACTGGAACACATGGAATAGTTAGAGTGCAACGATTGTCTCTTGAACCTAACGGAGGTAATCGTCCGATGGAAACTAGAAACTAGAAGTACCCTCCTATTGGTTGTACCTCCCCAAGTTCCCTCCAATTGGTTCTCGCCCACCAAGTACAAACACATTGGTTCTCCCCCCACCCCCCCACACACGGACCCTCCCGTTGGTTTCTGCCTCCTCAAGTTCCCTCCCATTGGTTCTACCACGCCCCAAGTACATTACCCACTGGTTCTTCCTCCCCATTGGTTCTCCCCCAAGTTCCCTCCCATTGGTCCTCCACCATCCCCTATGCACCTCCCATTGGTTCCCCCCAAGTACCTCTTTTGTTTCTCCCTGCCCCAGTAATCTCCCATTGGTTCTCCCTCCCAACAAAGTACCCTCCCATTCGTTCTCCCTAACCAAGTTCCCTCCCACTGGTTCTCGCCCCCCCCCTAAATAACTTCCATTTTTGCCACCCCCCACCAAGTTCGTCTTTTGATCCTCCCTCACCAAGTTCCTCCTTTTG
>JAPXFY010005557.1:0-5000 GCA_030674185.1 Monoplex corrugatus
CACACACACACACACACACACACACACACACACACACGCATGGCTATAAATGGGGAGAAAGAATAAAAGCAATAAAAACAAGTATATAACCATGTGATTCCCCTCCGAGCGGAGACAGGCTGCAGAGGTTGAGTGAGGTTAGGATTTTATGCAGAGGAGAAAAGGTGAGTTTTGAGAGCGGACTTGAAGGAGACAAAAGTAGGTTGCTAACGGACTGAGAGAGGAAGTTTGTTCCAGGAGAGTGGACCAGAAACAGAGAAAGCTCGTGGACCATAGGTATTGAGCTTAGTGCGTGGAAAGCGAAAAGTCAGAGGATCGGAGGCAGAGCGGAGGGTACGTGAGGGAACATAGATCTCAAGTAGGCTTGACAGGTAATCGGGGCTGCGTTATTGAGGCTTTTGTAGCACATGGTGTCTAGTTTGTACTGTATGCGCTTTGATACAGGGAGCCAGTGAAGTTGTGCCAGGAGAGGAGATATGTGGTCAGCTTTTTTCTTTTTGAGTACAAGGCGTACAGCATTGTTTTGAATACGCTGTAGGATGTGAATGGTGGAGGCAGGAAGACCAGACAGGAGTGAATTGCAATAGTCAATGCGAGACATTATGAAGGAGAGAACGAGTTTTGCAGTTGTTTCGACAGAGAGATACTTCCTGATCAGCCTTATACGATGGAGATGATAGTAGCAAGATCTGGCAGTTTGAGAAACAAAGTTGTTCATGGAGAGGGTAGAGTCAATGCAGACACCAAGGTTTTTAGCTGAATCAGAAATTGGGACTGATGTGTTACATAATGGGAGAGAAAGAGGAGGCAGCTGAGAAAGTTTCTGACGGGTGCCACTGAGGATAGCTTCTGTCTTGTCGTCATTAAGCTGAAGTTTGTTGAACGTCATCCAGTTCTTAATGTCCGAGTAACACTCAGTGGTGCGAGTCAACAGGCGCTGTATATTATCAGGTGAGTCACTGTCTTGAAGTTGGGTGTCATCAGCATAGAAGTGGTGTTTTATAGAGTGGGAGTTGATGATGGTGGACAGGGGGGAGGTGTAAAGAGTGAAAAGAACAGGGCCAAGGACAGATCCTTGTGGAACACCACAGATCAGGTATGCAGGTTGAGAGTAAGTGCCATTGATGAGAACAGTTTGTTTTCTGTTTGATAAATACGAAGTGAAAAAGGAGAGAGCAATGTCAGAGATGCCAAAAGTATGATGAAGTCTAGAAAGGAGAATACCATGGTCAATGGTATCGAAGGCTGCAGACAGATCAAGGAGTGTGAGGAGAGAGACTTTGCCAGTATCAGTTGCAAGGAGGAGATTGTTGAGAATGTGTAGTAGGGCAGTTTCAGTGCTATGGCACTGGCGGTAGGCTGACTGGAAAGGATTGAGGAGATTGTTGGCAGACAGGTGAGAGTTCAGCTGGTTGAGGACGACTTTTTCAAGGAGTTTTGACAAGAAAGAGAGATTAGAGATAGGCCGGTAATTTTTCAGTTCATTTGTGTCTAAATTGTGTTTCTTGAGGAGAGGGTGAACAATAGCAGACTTGAAAGAATCTGGGACAGTTCCAGTTTGAAGAGAAGTGTTGATGATGTCAGTGATGAATGGGAGGAGAGTAGGGAGACAGTCGGAGTAGAGAGAATCTGGAAGAGGATCCAGTTCGCAGGTTTTGAACGACATGGATCTGATTGTGTTGAAAATTTCTTCTTGTGAGACTGGGGTAAAAGTAGTAAGAGGTGTGCCAGAGAAGGAAGGGTCAGGTGGGCATGGTTGACAGGGTGTCCTGTCAAGCCTGTCACGAAGAGTTTGTATTTTGGTGGTGAAATACTTGGAGAATACAGATGGGAGTTCTTCATTTGTATGTTTTGTTGGGAGAGGTAAATCTTTTCGTGTGCCAAGGAGATGATTCATGGTTGTAAAGAGTTCTTTTGAAGAAGAGGCATTCAGGATTTTGGTTTGGAAATAGCTTGTTTTTGCTGATGCAATGAGGGTGGATACTTTTGTTTTAGAGGCTTGGAAAAGTTGCCTGTGTACAGTGAGTTTGGATTTGCGCCAACGGCGCTCTGCTCTGCGGCGGGCACGTTTTGCACAGGCAATCTCATGAGTGAGCCAGGGGGTAGGGGGGCCGGTCAGGTAAAAGACGGGTTGTGGCTGGAGCATGAGTGTCCAGAAGATGGTGGAGAGTAGTATAGAATTCATCGGCAAGGTTATGTGACTTTTCAGAAAGGAGACGGGAGGCATCAGATGAAAATGTGGAGAGGTCGATAGATTTGAGATTGCGTCGAGTCACTGTGCGCATGGTACGGGAAGGAGGAGAAATGTCGAGAGAACAGAGAATTGCAGAGTGGTCAGATGGAAGGGCTGAAGTTAGACAAGTAGAAAGAACTAAGCAGTTGTCAGTAGCGGAATTGTGGTGATCACGAGAAATGATCCAGTCAAGAATGTGACCTTTTTGATGGGTTGGTTCAGAAATGTGTTGAGTCATATTGTGATTGGACAGAGAGTTGATGATATGTCTTGTGTCATAACGGTGAGTGTTGTCATAGTGGACATTGATGTCACCTAGAATGATGAGATTTCCAGGTAAGAGGCAGTAGTGGTCAAGCAATTGGTCAAAGTCAGAGAGAAACGTGGATGTGGTGAGTTTGTTGGCAGAGCTAGGTGGGGGTCGATAGACACAGGAGAAGGTGATGGGGTGAGGGGTGGATTGGAAGGATACTTCAACGTGCTCGAAAGAAGGATGGGAGAAAGGCAGAGACTGCGAGAAAGATAGGCGGGAATGGAGTGAGTCGTTGTAGAGGATGGCGATACCGCCACCTCGGGATGAGCGATGGAAAGAAGCAAGCCTGTAACCACTCGGAGTGAGGCTAGCATGTATAGGTTCGTGACCAAGGGGTTAAGCCATGTCTCTGTGATAAAAGCAATGTCAACATGCTCATCTGCGATAAAATCAGCAATGACTTCGGCTTTGCCATCCTTGCATGTTGACTGAGCATTAAAAAGGCATAATTTTAGTTTATCACAGTCATATGGTGGTGGCCGGGGTGGCAACGAAGGCGGCACCGACGGGACAGAAGGTGAAGGCGGCACCAGCGGGACAGAAGGTGAAGGCGGTACTATCCGGACAGAAGGCGAAGGCGAAGACGGCAGAGGAGGAGACGAAGTTTGCAGCAGCGAGGTCGAGGGCAGGGGCAGTGGAGGAGACGAAGAAGCAGGAGACGAAAAGTGGCGTCGGGCAGGAGGCAGGTTGTGCCAAAGACGGTGGAGACGTCCACCACGACAGGATCGCGCAGCCCTACTTGTAGGAAACCCCACTAGACAAGATTTCCACATATTCACCACAACTAGAAATCAGAAAGATGCATATTTCAAACTAAATGACTGTTTTTTCAAGGCTCAGTATAATGTCTTCTCTGGGTTGTAATGGCTGTCTGTTGTTTGCGTAAAACTCTCAAGAAAAAGTGAAGGCATTGGAATGAATGGTAATGAACTCTTTTCAAAATCAAAGAGCAACAAAACAAAACATAAAATGGGCATGGTTCAGAACAGTTAAAGATTACTGTTGATCAGGTGGTGACTATAGAATGTGATACGTGTACTGTGAAACACAACTTCGTTTGTTTGTTTGTTTGTTTTGTGATCACAAGTTTGTTGTTTGTTTGTTTGTTTGTTTGTTTGTTTGTTTGTTTGTTTGTTTGTTTGTTTGTTTGTTTGTTTGTTTTGTCTGTTTGTTTGTGTTCGTTTTGTATGCTTGTTTGTTTGCGTTTTCGTTGTTTGTCTGTATGCCTGTTTCAGGTTTTGCTCGTTTGTTTTTTATTTCGTTCGTTCCTTCGTTCCTTCGTTCGTTCCTTCGTTCATTCATTTCTTTCTTTCTTTCTTTCTTTCTTTCTTCGTTCGTTTTCTTTCTTGTTTGTTTGCTTGTTTGTTTATTTGTTTGTCTGCCTCTCTGTCTATCTATTTATTTGTCTGTTTGTTTGCTTACTTGCTTGTTTTCTTGTTTGCTTTCTTGCTTACTTGTTTGCTTGTTTCATCATGTTCTTTTCTACAAGGAAAGAAAATATGGAAAAACGTACATAGAAACACGAATATAAATGATACTGAAAAACAAGTCAAACAATTCCACATCAAAAGCAATCACGAAGCACACAGTTTGCTCGAACAATGGCTTTCTGATACTTTCTAGAAATACTTCAGCGTCGTCTCAAGGTATACATATGTTCCACTGTCCTTCTTCAAACGTGTCTGAACAAGAAGTTTTTGGCGATATATCCTAAAATAAATGGAAAGCACAAATTCTACCCAGACGACCGTTACACGTAAAAAGAGGGGAGTCAGGCGACTGACCACTTACTTCTCTTGATAACACAGGCGCCTGACCACTTACTTCCTTTGATAACACAGGCGACTGACTACTTACTTCCCTGGATAACACGGTTGCTCTCCCTTCTGTGTGTGGTTTAATGCGGCAGCTTCTATCTTATCTGTAATTTGTACAAAATAGCGATGGAGTTGAAAGTCCAAGCATGACAGTTGTAGGTTACCATCGTATGTAAATCTGTACAAGTATAACGTACAAATAAAATATCTGTCATTATCAATTTAATTTAATTCTGAATATTCGAAACTTTTCGACTGATTCTTCATTTCAACAAAGTATAAAAAAAGATCTGGAATAGGACAAAATTATCTTTTCAAAGTCAACGTTTCTGAAAGTTTCCATAAGCTTCTTTGTTCGGGAAATAGATACTAGCCTGCCTATGTAGATTTATGTATCAAAGTGTGAGTGTGGGTGGGTGTCCGCACCCCAAATGATTTAATAAATGAATAAAAAAAAAAATTAAAAAAAGAGCGTAGTCGGCAAAACAACCCCCTCCCCCCCCCCCCCCCATCCCATTCTTTCTTCCACTGATGCTCTTCCTTCTCCACCGTTGCAGTTTATAGTTCAGCACCAAACAACAGACAAATGAGTACACACACATTAGTGAACACATGCGCGAGCATAGAAACACACGTA
>JAPXFY010005557.1:10000-14724 GCA_030674185.1 Monoplex corrugatus
TCAGAACAAAACATTTGCCAGGTTCTATGACACAGATCTTGTCTTGTATGGTTCATTGATTCCTCACCAATTCCACAGTTGTGTAATACTGTATAAAATACCAAGATAATCAATACAGGTCCTTTTCCAACCATGTACTAAGCTGCACAATGTTATTCATGTTTAAATGGTTTCTAGATTAATGGTGAACGTTCACAATTTTGAAAAAAAAAAGTCTTTAACTATTAGGTTATCACATCTCAAAAACATATTTACATTATTAAGAAACATGCAGTGTTTTCTACAAGAGTGTGGAAAGATCTAGTCTAAGAACAAAAAGGGAAAAGTCCGAATATTTCAAAAATAAATATACTGAGCATTTTTGGCGCCAAGCATTTTACTGTTAACATTTTTTTATGTATTTCTCGTTTGACATTTTAGATTTGTTTTATAGCGCAAGTCATAAGCTAAATTTGCAGTTTATTTGTCAGCACTTAGTCCGTACTTTTCCTGCATCCTTTCAATCCCCTGCCAATTTTCTTCGTGTGTTTTACATTTTATCTGTGTTTTGTTGGGACGCGTTCCTACCCCAACAGATCATTTTTTTTAATTGTTATTTTTGTTTAAAGCCCAGCCGACTGCGTAGAGCCATACCAGGGCTATAACCGTTTCAAAACATACACAATATTTCAACAACAACAAAAAAAGGAAAAAGAAAACTAAGTACACATATCAATCTATTCGCGCACATTATCTAAGAAGATGCCCCTGGCGTTGACCACTCCGTCCAAGTTATCGTACGGGGGATTTAGAAAGAAAAAAAAACACCTGAATACAGATTTAAACATGACTAAGGACACTAAAACATAAAAAGGACTTAAATTATCTAACATTGTCTTCGCATATCTCATTTCTCTAGAGCCAAAAATGCACTTATTGCATGCACCCAATTATTAACCCTAAGAGAAAGTACGTAAGAGACTTTATCGAACACATGCAGGTAAATGTCTGTCTGCATGTCTGTCTGTCTCTCTCTCTGTTCCTCTGTCTGTTTGCCTGCCTGCCTGCCTTTCACTGTTTCTGTCTGTCTGTCTGTCTGTCTGTCTTTCGCTGTCTCTGTCAGTATGTTTGTCTGTCTGTCTGTCTTTTGTGTGTGTGCGCGCGCGCGCGTGTGTGTGTATGTGTGTGTGTGTGTCTGTCTCTATCACTCTGTCTCTGTCTCTCTGTCTCTCTGTCTCTCTCTCTCTCTCTCTCTCTCTCTCTCTTTCTCTCTTTCTCTCTCGTTAAAAAATGACATAAAAGAGATAATCTAAAATAACATGTCTATACAACCAAAAAAAACATGTTTGTATATCCGAATGAAAAAGAAAAAGTTGTTACTGGCATTGACACGAATGATCTCAAAATACTATTACTGTCTTTGAAAATAGACATTGGCATCTAACTGCGTCAGAAGTTTTTTTTATAATGAAATGTTTCTTGTTAGTGCCCTCGTATGGCCAAAACCATACACATCTAACATTCCCCAATGACATGAGCAAGTTCAACCAAATTCTGTATCGCAAATATAATACCAAAGAGTCAAATTAGAAAAAAAAGAAAAGCCACGTGAAAGATACATTCAGAGAATAAAAAAAAAAAACACTTTAAAGCATTTTTTTTTTACTTTCTAAACTGAAATCTAAAGTGCAACTGCTTTCTCTGGTGGATGGAAAGAATTTCATTTAAAAAAATTTAAAAGCACAAAGTTTAAGTTATAGAAGAAGCTGCAGAGACCGAGACACTGACAGACACTTATGGTGTCAGTGTCAGTGTCAGCTCGTGCATCAAGCATGGGTCCAGTAGGTCAGTATACACAGCAGGGTTTAAAGTGGCTGTGGATAGGGTCAGACCTACTTCATCGTTCTCTCCCCCTTTTCCCCTGATTCCGGCTTCCATGTACTGCCCCATCTTTTTTCTTTGTCTCCTCATGCCTTTCTATCTTTCCATATGAGTTTCCACCTCTCCCGATGTCTTTTTTCTACTCCCCATGCCTTTCCACCTCTCCCCATGTCTTTCCACCTCTCCCTATGCCTTTCCACCTCTCCCTATGTCTTTCCACCTCTCCCTATGTCTTTCCACCTCTCCCTATGTCTTTCCACCTCTCCCTATGTCATTCCACCTGTCCCTATGTCTTTCCACCTGTCCCTATGTCTTTCCACCTGTCCCTATGTCTTTCCACCTGTCCCTATGTCTTTCCACCTCTCCCTATGTCTTTCCACCTCTCCCTATGTCTTTCCACTTCTCCCTATGTCTTTCCACCTGTCCCTATGTCTTTCCACATCTCCCTATGTCTTTCCACCTCTCCATCTTATGTCTTCTCACTTTCCCTATATCTTTCCACCTCTCCCTATGTCTTTCCACCTGTCCCCTATGTCTTTCCACCTCTCCCTATGTCTTTCCACCTCTCCCTATGTCTTTCCACCTCTCCCTATGTCTTTCCACCTCCCTATGTCTTTCCACCTCTCCCTATGTCTTTCCCTCATCCACCTGTCCCTATGTCTTTCCACCTTCCCTATGTCTTTCCTATCTTTCCTCTCCCATGTCTTTCCACCTGTCCCTATGTCTTTCCACCTGTCCCTATGTCTTTCCATCTCTCCCTATGTCTTTCCACCTTCCCTATGTCTTTCCATCTCTCCCTATGTCTTTCCCCCTGTCCCTATGTCTTTCCACCTCTCCCTATGTCTTTCCACCTGTACCTATGTCTTTCCATCTCGTCCCTATGTCTTTCCACCTGTCCCTATGTCTTTCCACCTCTCCCTATGTCTTTCCACTCTCTCATATGTCTTTCCACCTGTCCTATGTCTTTCCACCTTCCCTATGTCTTTCCACCTCTCCCTATGTCTTTCCACCTCTCCCTATTCTTTCCACCTCTCCCTATGTCTTTCCACCTTCCCCATGTCTTTCCACCTCTCCCATGTCTTTCCAACTCTCCCTATGTCTTTCCACCTCTCCCTATGTCTTTCCACCTCTCCCCATGTCTTTCCACCTGTCCCCATGTCTTTCCAACTGTCCCTATGTCTTTCCACCTGTCCCTATGTCTTTCCACCTCTCCCTATGTCTTTCCACCTGTCCCTATGTCTTTCCACCTTCCCTATGTCTTTCCACCTTCCCTATGTCTTTCCACCTGTCCCTATGTCTTTCTCACCTTCCCTATGTCTTTCCACCTGTCCCTATGTCTTTCCACCTCTCCCTATGTCTTTCCACCTGTCCCTATGTCTTTCCACCTCTCCCTATGTCTTTCCACCTGTCCCTATGTCTTTCCACCTGTCCCTATCTCTTTCCACCATGCTTTCCCCATCCCTATTCCACCTGTCCCTATGTCTTTCCACCTCTCCCTATGTCTTTCCACTGTCCCTATGTCTTTCCACCTGTCCCTATGTCTTTCCACCTCTCCCTATGTCTTTCCACCTGTCCCTATGTCTTTCCACCTCTCCCTATGTCTTTCCACCTGTCCCTATGTCTTTCCACCTCTCCCTATGTCTTTCCACCTGTCCCTATGTCTTTCCACCTCTCCCTATGTCTTTCCACCTCTCCCCATGTCATTCCACCTGTCCCTATGTCTTTCCACCTGTCCCTACTGTCTTTCCACCTGTCCCTATGTCTTTCCACCTGTCCCTATGTCTTTCCACCTGTCCCTATGCCTTTCCATCTCTCCCTATGACTTTCCACCTCTCCCTATGTCTTTCCACCTCTCCCTATGTCTTTCCACCTCTCCCTAGGTCTTTCCACCTCTCCCTATTGTCCATTCCACCTCTCCCTATGTCTTTCCACCTGTCCCTATGTCTTTCCACCATGTCCCTATGTCTTTCCACCTCTCCCTATGTCTTTCCACCTCTCCCTGTGTCTTTCCACCTCTCCCCATGTCTTTCCACCTCTCCCATGTCTTTCCACCTCTCCCTATGTCTTTTCCACCTCTCCCTATGTCTTTCCACCTTCCCTATGTCTTTCCACCTCTCCCATGTCTTTCCACCTCTCCCTATGTCTTTCCACCTCTCCCTATGTCTTTCCACCTGTCCCTATCACTTTCCACCTGTCCTTATGTCTTTCCACCTGTCCCTATGTCTTTCCACCTCTCCCTATGTCTTTCCACCTCTCCCTATATCTTTCCACCTGTCCCTATGTCTTTCCACCTGTCCCTATCCCTTTCCACCTGTCCCTATGTCTTTCCACCTGTCCCTATGTCTTTCCACCTCTCCCCATGTCTTTCCACCTCTCCCTATGTCTTTCCACTTTCCCTATGTCTTTCCACCTGTCCCTATCCCTTTCCACCTGTCCCTATGTCTTTCCACCTGTCCCTATGTCTTTCCACCTCTCCCTATGTCTTTCCACCTCTCCCTATATCTTTCCACCTGTCCCTATGTCTTTCCACCTGTCCCTATCCCTTTCCACCTGTCCCTATGTCTTTCCACCTGTCCCTATGTCTTTCCACCTCCCTATGTCTTTCCACCTCTCCCTATGTCTTTCCCCTGCCCTATCCCTTTCCACTGTCCCTATGTCTTTCCACCGTCCCTATTTTTTCTACCTCCCTATGCTTTCCACCTGTCCCTAAAGTCTTTCCACCTCTCCCTATGCTTTTCACCCCTCCCATGTCTTTCCACCTCTCCCTATGTCTTTCCCCCCTGCCTAATGTCTTTCCACCTTCCCTATGTCTTCCACCTTCCCTTGTTTTTCCACCTCTCCCCACTTCCCCCTTTCCCCTTTTA
>JAPXFY010005558.1:5000-14717 GCA_030674185.1 Monoplex corrugatus
CATGTACAAAGTACAAAGGACAGAATACCTAGATCCCTGTACAAAGTACAGAATGTCTAACTCATGTACAAAGTACAGAATGTCTATCCCCCTGTACAAAGTACAGAATGTCTAACCCATGTACAAAGTACAAAATGCCTAGCCCCTGTACAATGTACATAATGTCTAACCCACGTACAAAGTACAGAATGCCTAGTCCGCCTGTACAAAGTACAGAATGTCTAACCCATGTACAAAGTACAGAATGTCTAGCCCCCTGTACAAAGTACAGAATGTCTAACCCATGTACAAAGTAGAGAATGTCTAACCCCTGTACAAAGTACAAAATGTCTAACCCATGTACAAAGTACATAATGTCTAACCCATGTACAAAGTACAAAATGTCTAGCCCCTGTACAAAGTACAAAATGCCTAGCCCCCTGTACAAAGTACACAATGTCAAGTGCCATGTACAAAGTACAGAATGTCTAGCCCCATGTATAAAGTACAGAATGTCTAACCCATGTACAAAGTACAGAATGTCTAACCCATGTACAAAGTACAGAATGTCTAGCCCCCTTACAAAGGACAGAATACCTAGATACCTGTACAAAGTACAGAATGTCTAACCCATGTACAAAGTACAGAATGTCTAGCCCCCTGTACAAAGTACAAAATGCCTAGCCCATGTACAAAGTACAGAACGCCTAGTCTGCCTGTACAATATACAGGATACCTGATTCCCGTTGTTGAACAAAACAGTTGTTAGCTGGCTCCCTTGCTGTGAAAAATACACGATGCATAGCTTTCTGCAACAAACTCGATACCTGGCCCTTTATTGATACATTAAACATCTCATACCTGGTCGTCTTCTCGCTGTGGTCATATTCAAACACATCATGATGATGATGATGATGATGATGATGATGATGATGATGATGATGATGATGATGATGATGATGATGATGATGATGATGATGATGATGATGGCGATGACGACGACGACGACGACGACGATGATAATAATGATGATGACGACGATCACGACGATGATGACAATGACGACGATGATGATGATGACAGACTCTTCTATTGATCGAGGGATAAGGAGGCATACTGGTCCTTTTATCATCTGGTGATGTTGTTCTTAGTGCGTATGGAATTCATTCCATCAAGGAGACGTCATCTTGAGAAACTGAAAATGAAACTGAAACTGAAAGGAAGTATCTACCCAACTGACGGTGTTGATACCACAGCTGATGGGGTTAACCTTCAGAGTATCTTTGCATCGCTTTCGTAGTCTTCCCTGGTCATGGTATTCTTATTTTACTGTCCGTTCAGGGTCATCTTTCAGATGCTGTTTTCTTTCATACTGATAACGTGTTCTGGCCAATAAAGCTGACATTTGGTGAGTAAAAACTCTATACTTGGCAAGTCACAACTTTTTGTCAGACAAATAAAGTTGTGCACTCGATCTTGCCACGTGATGTTACAGACACCTTTGGTTTCATTTAATGCGCCGTTCCAGCCGTTTAATGTTCTGTCTGTTTGTTTTGCTGTACATATAATACAGCAGGACGTTCAACACTACTCTTCCATACATAAAAAAACAGTCTGTAGCATGCCTGATGCCATGATCTGGTCTCAACCCCTTAGTAAACTGTCTAAAATGCCAGCCTAGCTTTAAAAATGCGACCAGGACATTCATTGCTGCTCACTGTTTTATTCAAATATCAGCATTGCCCAGTGTCTTGCTCTCCTGGGTGTTGATGACAAGTGGATGTGGTGATGCGCTTTAGACAGTATTGGCTGAAACAGAGCCTCTGTTTTGCTGAGGTTAATGGTAAGGCAGAAGCGGATACAGGCCTCAAAAAACTGTTCAGTGTTGCGATGGATGTCCTTGTGTGAGTGTGCAGCCGGTGCACAGTCATCGACGAAGAGAAATATCCGCTGGATATCTTGGTGCGTTTTGATTTTGGCTTGGACTCTCCGCTGGTTGAAAGATTTTTTTTCCATCTGAGCGGACCTTGATGTACACACCCCTATCAAAGCCTCGGCATCCATCGGCATTGCCCTATAAAGGATGGAGAAGTGTGTAGGCGCTAGAACGCATCCCTGTTTCACCCCGTTCTGCATTGGGAGATATTCAAATGTTTCTCCGTTCTCTGGCCTGACCACGTAGTATATAGAATGCCATATACCTGTTCCTCTTTTTGCTGAATTAAATCTATGATATTCGCCCACTTGCTGCTGTGGCGAATGCCTGATACTTTCTTGGCCATCTTAGTAGTGTATTAATCAATCTGTTGGGGAATGTAAAGCAAAGAGAAGAAGAAAGAGCTCCATCCTCGTTACACTGGCATTCAGAAAGTTGAGGTTCCTACCATCTCATTCATCTATGATTTCATCCTCACGAGATGACCTTAACCATTCATGACAATAACGAATAAGGGCTATGCAGAACATGTACACAGATTATGAATATTTTCCTGATAGAAAGAATTCAACGCATTTTGATGTCATGTATTAAAACAGCACATGTTATAAGCAATATGATATCAGATTCTGGCTCAGTACCGTGTTTTACGTACCTCTTCCCCTCTCCAGCGGTACAGACAGAGTCAGTGTGAACTGGAAGGCACGCGGAGGGACACTCAACCTCTGGTCGTTTGGCCAAACGTATGGCTCCAACCCTGACGAACTGTGTAAAAACGTATATGGACCAACTTTTTCCTTAGCCAGGGTAAGTTGCAAACCTAGTTGTGACAATTATTACATCGTTGTTGATCATTGCTAAATAACTGTAAAAAAGTGATGCCGACCTAGATGATCTAACATTTTCTGCAAGTGGCCTGAGCAAGATTCGTGTATGGTGAGGTTCTAAACTTTCAACATGTTAAGTGCTAACAAAAAATGTAGAAAACATAAGAGAAAAACTCAACTTCCACGACGTTCCATTCAGAAGAACTGTAACGCAAACACGACGAAAATGAAAATGTTTTATAACGTTTTATGAACTGTCTCTTTTGTCTTTTATTTACGCTCGATAAAGGTCAGTCGGCCGAAAATTGTGCCTGTCTTGTCTTGTCTTGTCTTGTCTTGTCTTGTTATGTCTTGTCATGTCTTGTCTTGTTATGTCTTGTCATGTCTTTTCTTGTCTTGTGTCTTGTCTTGTCTTGTTATGTCTTGTCATGTCTTGTCTTGTTATGTCTTGTCATGTCTTTTCTTGTCTTGTGTCTTGTGTCTTGTCTTGTCTTGTCTTGTTATATCAAATACGCATTTTGATGCATTTTTTGCGTTTCTGATTCCTATTTTATTAAACGCTGGTACTTTCATTAACCCTTTGAATCCTGCTTCTATTCACCTACTGCAAAAACTTAACCCTTTGACTCCCCCACTCTGTCCACCAGCTTTCTGCTCTGTGTGGATACACACTCAAAGGGACGCTGGTGGATAGGATGAGGGAGTCAAAGGTCAACGATTCTTCTTTGCTAGCGTGGTTGACAATGCAGGATGCTGGTGGACAGGGTAAGGTAGTCAAAGGGTTGTGTTTGAGTGTAGCTTCAGGAATCATTTGATGCAGCGCTTGCATCTTGCATAGCGTTCCTGTTCTTTCTTTTTTTTATCGTTGTATTTTTCCCCTCTAGTGCGTGTATGTACTTTGTTTTCGCTCGCACTGTGAAGGCGATATTTTGCTGCACAGTCTGCATACACCGTCAATGATGGGCATACATGCTGGTTGTGTTTATGTGTCCATAGACTGGCCACTGGTGTACATGTTGGGTGTGTTTGTGTGTCCATAGGACAGCCACTGATGTACATGTTGGGTGTGTTTGTGTGTCCATAGGACAACCACTGATGTACATGTTGGGTGTGTTTGTGTGTCCATAGACTGGCCACTGATGTACATGTTGGGTGTGTTTGTGTGTCCATACACTATCCACTGATGTATATGTTGGGTGTGTTTGTGTGTCCGTAGGACAGCCACTGATGTACATGTTGGATGTGTCTGTGTGTCCATAGACTGGCCACTGATGTACATGTTGGGTGTGTTTGTGTGTCCATAGACTAGCCAATGATGTACATGATGGATGTGTTTGTGTGTCCATAGACTAGCCACTGATGTACATGTTGGATGTGTTTGTGTGTCCATAGACTAGCCACTGATGTACATGTTGGAGGTGTTTGTGTGTCCATAGACTGGCCACTGATGTACATGTTGGGTGTGTTTGTGTCCATAGACTGGCCACTGATGTACATGTTGGGTGTGTTTTGTGTCCATAGACTAGCCACTGATGTACATGTTGGATGTGTTTATGTGTCCATAGACTAGCCACTGATGTACATGTTAGATGTGTTTGTGTGTCCATAGACTAGCCACTGATGTACATGTTAGTGTGTTTGTGTGTCCATAGACTAGCCACTGATGTACATGTTGGGTGTGTTTATGTGTCCATAGACTGGCCACTGATGTACAATGGTTGGTGCATGTGCATGTTATTGATGTTGGTCCATAGACTAGCCACTGATGTACATGTTGGATGTGTTTGTGTGTCCATAGACTAGCCACTGATGTACATGTTGGATGTGTTTGTGTGTCATAGACTAGCCACTGATGTACATGTTGGGTGTGTTTGTGTGTCCATAGACTAGCCACTGATGTACATGTTGGATGTGTTTTGTGTCCATAGACTAGCCACTGATGTACATGTTGGTGTGTTTATGTGTCCATAGACTAGCCACTGATGTACATGTTGGATGTGTTTTGTGTCCATAGACTAGCCACTGATGTACATGTTAGTGTGTTTGTGTGTCCATAGACTGCCACTGATTACATGTTGGATGTGTTTGTGTGTCCATAGACCACTGTCCACTGATTGTACATGTTAGATGTGGTTTATGTGTCCATAGACTAGCCACTGATGTACATGTTGGGTGTGTTTGTGTGTCCATAGACTAGCCACTGATGTACATGTTGGATGTGTTTTGTGTCCAAAGACTAGCCACTGATGTACATGTTGGTGTGTTTATGTGTCCATAGACTAGCCACTGATGTACATGTTGGATGTGTTTATGTGTCCATAGACTAGCCACTGATGTACATGTTGGATGTGTTTAGTGTGTCCATAGACTGGCCACTGATGTACATGTTGGTGTGTTTATGTGTCCATAGACTAGCCACTGATGTACATGTTGGATGTGTTTGTGTGTCCATAGACTAGCCACTGATGTACATGTTGAGTGTGTTTATGTGTCCATAGACTGCCACTGATGTACATGTTAGATGTGTTTATGTGTCCATAGACTAGCCACTGATGTACATGTTGGGTGTGTTTGTGTGTCCATAGACTGGCCACTGATGTACATGTTGGATGTGTTTGTGTGTCCATAGACTAGCCACTGATGTACATGTTGGATGTGTTTGTGTTCCATAGACTAGCCACTGATGTACATGTTGGGTGTGTTTATGTGTCCATAGACTAGCCACTGATGTACATGTTGGATGTGTTTGTGTGTCCATAGACTAGCCACTGATGTACATGTTGGATGTGTTTGTGTGTCCATAGACTAGCCACTGATGTACATGTTGGATGTGTTTGTGTGTCCATAGACTAGCCACTGATGTACATGTTGGGTGTGTATATATTACAGTGTGTGTTTTCCATAGACTAGCCACTGATGTACATGTTGGTGTGTTTGTGTGTCCATAGACTAGCCACTGATGTACATGTTGGATGTGTTTATGTGTCCATAGACTAGCCACTGATGTACATGTTGGATGTGTTTGTGTGTCCATAGACTAGCCACTGATGTACATGTTGGGTGTGTTTTGTGTGTCCATAGACTAGCCACTGATGTACATGTTGGGATGTGTTTATGTGTCCATAGACTAGCCACTGATGTACATGTTTATGGTATGAATGTTTTATTGTGTCCATAGACTGCCACTGATGTACATGTTGGTGTGTTTTGTGTGTCCATAGACTAGCCACTGATGTACATGTTGGATGTGTTTGATGTGTCCAAGACTAGCCACTGATGTACATGTTGGATGTGTTTTGTGTCCATAGACTAGCCACTGATGTACATGTTGGATGTGTTTATGTGTCCATAGACTGCCACTGATGTACATGTTGGATGTGTTTGTGTGTCCATAGACTAGCCACTGATGTACATGTTGGGTGTGTTTATGTGTCCATAGACTAGCCACTGATGTACATGTTGGATGTGTTTGTGTGTCCATAGACTAGCCACTGATGTACATGTTGGAGTGTGTTTTGTGTCCATAGACTAGCCACTGATGTACATGTTGGTGTGTGTTTTGTGTCCATAGACTGGCCACTGATGTACATGTTGGATGTGTTTATGTGTCCATAGACTAGCCACTGATGTACATGTTGGTGGTTTAGTGTGTCCAAGACTAGCCACTGATGTACATGTTGGATGTGTTTGTGTGTCCATAGACTGCCACTGATGTACATGTTGGATGTGTTTATGTGTCCATAGACTAGCCACTGATGTACATGTTGGGTGTGTTTATGTGTCCATAGACTAGCCACTGATGTACATGTTGGGTGTGTTTTGTGTCCATAGACTAGCCACTGATGTACATGTTGGATGTGTTTATGTGTCCATAGACTAGCCACTGATGTACATGTGGATGTGTTTGTGTGTCCATAGACTAGCCACTGATGTACATGTTGGTGTGTTTATGTGTCCATAGACTGGCCACTGATGTACATGTTGGTGTGTTATGTGTCCATAGACTAGCCACTGATGTACATGTTGGGTGTTTGTGTGTCCATAGACTGGCCACTGATGTACTGTTGGATGTGTTTGTGTCCAATAGACTAGCCACTGATGTACATGTTGGTGTGTTTATGTGTCCATAGACTAGCCACTGATGTACATGTTGGATGTGTTTTGTGTCCATAGACTAGCCACTGATGTACATGTTGGTGTGTTTTGTGTCCATAGACTAGCCACTGATGTACATGTTGGTGTGTTTGTGTGTCCATAGACTGCCACTGATGTACATGTTGATGTGTTTTGTGTCCATAGACTAGCCACTGATGTACATGTGGTGTGTTTTGTGTCCATAGACTGCCACTGAGTACATGTTGGATGTGTTTGTGTGTCCATAGACTAGCCACTGATGTACATGTTGGGTGTGTTTTGTGTCCATAGACTAGCCACTGATGTACATGTTGTGTGTTTTGTGTCCATAATAGCCACTGATGTACATGTTGTGTGTTTGTGTCCATAGACTAGCCACTGAGTACTGTTGGTGTGTTTGTGTCCATAAGACTAGCCACTGATGTACATGTTGGTGTGTTTTGTGTCCATAGACTAGCCACTGATGTAATGTTGGTGTGTTTATGTGTCCATAGACTAGCCACTGATGTACATGTGGGTGTGTTTTGTGTCCATAGACTAGCCACTGAATGTACATGTTGGTGTGTTTGTGTGTCCATAGACTAGCCACTGATGTACATGTTGGTGTGTTTTGTGTCCATAGACTAGCCACTGATGTACATGTTGGGTGTTTTGTGTCCATAGACTAGCCACTGATGTACATGTTGGTGTGTTTATGTGTCCATAGACTAGCCACTGATGTAATTGGGTGTGTTTGTGTGTCCATAGACTAGCCACTGATGTACATGTTGGTGTGTTTATGTGTCCATAGACTAGCCACTAAGTACATGTTGATTGGTTTTGTGTCCATAGACTGCCACTGATGTACATGTTGGATGTGTTTTGTGTCCATAGACTAGCCACTGATGTACATGTTGGGTGTGTTTATGTGTCCATAGACTAGCCACTGATGTACATGTTGGTGTGTTTGTGTGTCCATAGACTAGCCACTGATGTACATGTTGGTGTGTGTTTATGTGTCCATAGACTGCCACTGATGTACATGTTGTTGTGTTTGTGTGTCCATAGACTAGCCACTGATGTACATGTTGGTGTGTTTATGTGTCCATAGACTAGCCACTGATGACATGTTGGTGTGTTTATGTGTCCATAGACTAGCCACTGATGTACATGTTGTGTGTTTTGTGTCCATAGACTAGCCACTGATGTACATGTTGGGTGTGTTTTGTGTCCAAAAGACTAGCCACTGATGTACATGTTGGTTGTTTGTGTCCATAAGAATAGCCATCTGATGTACATTTGGTGTCGTTTGTGTGTCCATAGACTAGCCACTGATGTACATGTTGTGTGTTTGTGTGTCCATAAGACTGCCACTGATGTACATGTTGGATGTGTTTATGTGTCCATAGACTAGCCACTGATGTACATGTTGGTGTTTTTATGTGTCCATAGACTAGCCACTGATGTACATGTTGGTGTGTTTTATAGTCCATAGACTAGCGCTGAAATACATGTGATTGTGTTTTATGTGTCCAAAAGACTAGCCACTGATGTACATGTTGGATGTTTTTGTGTGTCCATAGACTAGCCACTGATGTACATGTTGGGTGTGTTTATGTGTCCATAGAATGCCACTGACTGTACATGTGGTGTTTATGTGTCCATAGACTAGCCACTGACTGTACATGCTTGGTGGTTTATGTGTCCATAGAACGCCACTGACTGTACTGTGTGTTTGTGTGTCCATAGATAGCCACTGATGTACATGTTGATGTGTTTATGTGTCCATAGATAGCCACTGACTGTAATGTGTGTGTGTTATGTGTCCATAGACTGCCACTGATGTACATGTATGTGATGTGTTTATGTGTCCCATAGACTAGCACACTGATGTACATGTTGTGTGTGTGTTTATGTGTCCATAAGATAGCCACTGATGTACATGTTGGTGTGTTTTGTGTCCATAACTAGCCACTGATGTACATGTTGGTGTGTTTTGTGTCCATAGAATAGCCACTGATGTACTGTTGATGTGTTTGTGTCCATAGACTAGCCACTGATGTACATGTTGGTATGTTTTATGTGTCCATAGACTAGCCAATGATGTACATGTTGGGTTGTTTATGTGTCCATAGACTAGCCACTGATGTATGTTGGTGTGTTTGTGTGTCCATAGACTAGCCACTGATGTACATGTTGGTGTGTTTTGTGTCCATAGACTAGCCACTGAATGTACTGTTGGTGTGTTTTGTGTCCAATAGACTAGCCACTGATGTATGTGGTGTGTTTGTGTCCATAAGACTAGCCACTGATGTACATGTTGTGATGTGTATTTGTGTCCATAAGACTAGCCACTGACTGATACATGTGGTGTGTTTTTGTGTCCATAAGATAGCCACTGATGTCATGTTGTGTGTGTTTAGTGTGTCCATAAGATAGCCACTGACTGTAGCATGTTGATGTGTTTTGTGTCCATAAGATGCCACTGATGTAGCATGTTGTGTGTTTATGTGTCCATAAGATAGCCACTGATGTACAGTTGTGTGTTTGTGTCCATAAGATAAGCCACAATGTACTGTATGCTGTGTGTTTTGTGGTCCATAGACTAGCCACTGATGTACATGTTGGTGTGTGTTTGTGTCCATAGATAGCCACTGAAGTCATGTATGATGTGTGTTTTGTGTCCATAGACTAGCCAACCTGACTGTACATGCTTGTGTGTGTTTATGTGTCCATAAGATAGCCACTGATGTAATTGTGTGTGTTTGTTGTCCATAGACTAGCCACTGATGTAGCATGTGTGTGTTTATGTGTCCATAAGATAGCCACTGACTGTCATGTTTGTGTGTTTGTGTGTCCATA
>JAPXFY010005559.1:0-14711 GCA_030674185.1 Monoplex corrugatus
TTAAATGGATGCACCCCCTCTTATATATTCCCAAAGTTCTGATTTTCCGGGCTTTAGTTCCCCTGCTGACAAATTTTTTTTTCATATGTAAGTGTAAGGTAGAAACCAAATTACAATATATACAATTTTGAGGGCAAAAAACCAAAAAAAAAAAACGTTCACAGCACTAACTGTATGTTATTTCCCCCATACAGTCCCACACCACCCCCACACACACACCACACACACAAAACCAACAAAACACACACACACACATACACACACGAGAAAAACATGATTAAATTTTTAAAAGATGGGTACACTTTATTATGAACATTCAAAAAAACCCCAAAAAACCCAAACCCCGGCATAATGAATTAAAAAATATAAAAAAGTAAATAAAAGCAAGCTAAAAATTATGAAAAAAAAAAAAAAAAAGATGAAACTGTGGCCCTAATGACACTATTTCCTTAAATTGTATATCTATTAAAAAAAAAAAAGCTGTGATAGACATGCATCTAAAGTCAAAAAATTCAAAAAAACGCCAATTAACCCAAAAAGGGTAACAATATTCACCGCTCCCCAAAGTATTAAATACTCACAAATAGAATGTTAACCCTTTTTTAAACCGAAAATTTTCCCAAGAAAAAATTTTCACCCCTACCAAAATTTTTTCGTGAAAAAAGAATTTTAATCTTTTTTTGTTTGTTTTGTTTTTTTTTTTTTTGAAAATTTAACCCTCATGCCTAGATCGGATGGCAAAAAGGGCAACTCTTTTTTCCCCCCCCTTCGTGCGTGACAAAGGGGAGCCCATCCTTTAAAAAGTTCAGTTAAAAATTGTTATCCGAGCTTTGGGGGGTCCTCATTGATACCCCTCTATGTATCCCAAGCCGCACAAAAAGGTTTTTGGGCACGTTTTTTTTTCCTATCAACTCCAACCATCTGGAATCATTTCCCCTCCCGCTCTTTAATACTACCCCCTCTTGCCCAAACTTTCAAAGCTCCCTCAAAACTCACCTTTTCCCAAAACTGGTAATCCTGCCCCTTCCCCCCCAGAAATGTAATGGACATTATGGTCAGTTTTTTTTGGTATTTCATGTCGCTGTGTTGTGTTTGTTGGGGTTTGTGTTTGGTTTTTTGTGTGTGTGTGGGTGCTTCTGTGGGGTGTGTGTGTGTGCTTGTGATTCTGGTTAATGTTTTGCCATTGTAAAGCCTGGGGCATTAATTTGATTAGGCGTAAAATTTCATAAAAAATAAAAATAATAATGACAAGAAAGGTTGGCTTTGACTTGAAAAAATCGTTTGTAAGCACTTTTCAGTCCACTATTCATTTTGGGAAAAAAAGCATGCGTGACAAGAGTGGAGCCCATTTTTTTTAAAAAAGGTTCAGTGCGACACTTTTTTTTTTTATAGTACAGGTTAATGGGAAAACCAAAATTGCAAAAAATATAACAATTTTAAATTTGGCAGAAACCCAAGAAAAAAAACGTCACAGCACTAACGTGAAATTTGACTTCTGCCATCTCACTCCTTAATGACACAGAGCACAGGACAAAATTGTATCTTAAAAACACACCATCCCCCCTTTTCCCCTTTTTTTTCCTTTTTGTTTCTTTTTCTAAAAACATCGTTGCTTGTTGAAACATTATTTGCCGTTGAAATACTTTCCCCTCTCTTACCCACGGACGAGGCGGCGGGGAAGTTTTTTAGTCCCTTTTTTTTATTATCCATTTTTTGGTGCTGTGTTTTGTCTGTGACCTTTTCGTTCCCCGGGGGCCTTAAAAAGGCAGTTGGCCGAAAATTTGCGCTTGTTTTTTTTTGTCTTGTCGGAGCCCGCCGTTTAAATTTGGTTTTTCTTGTTCCTGGTTTATATCATATCCAATTATTTTCACTTTTTTTTTCCTTCTTTTTCTCTTTTTGCTTCTAAAGCAGTGTTTTTCTTGATTGTAAATGCATTTTGTGTGTTTTGGGTTGGTGTTTGTGTGGTGTTTGTGTGTGTGTGTGTGTGGTTGTGTGTTGTGGTGTGGGTGGGGTTGGGGTGGTGTGTGTTGTGTTTTGTGTGTGTTGTGTGTGGGGGTGTTGTGTGTTTTTGTGTGTGTTGTGTTGTGTGTGTGTGGTGTGTGTGTGTTGTGTGTTTGGTGTTGTGTGTGTGGTTGGGTGTGTTGTTGTTGTGTGTTTTTTGTGTGTGTTGTGTGTGTTGTGTGTGTTGTTTTGTTTTGTGGTGTGTGGGGTTTGTGTGTGTTTGTGTGTTGTGTGTTGTTGTGTGTGTGTGTTGTGTTGTGGGTTTTGTGTGTGTTGTTGGGTTTGTGTGTGTGTTGTGTTGTGTGTGTGTGTAAACAAGGTTTTTTTTTTTTTTTTTTGGTTTTCTTTTAATGTAAATGTGCATTGCTGTCTTGGTGCCCCACAAAAATTTCTATATTTCGTGGGAAAACCCACATTTTAAAACCGTACTCCTTTTTCTGAATAGGGGCGAAGTGGGGGGAAGCATGCTGGGCATTTTCAAATTTCGTAGGCCACCACTGACTGGTTTTACAAGGCCTTTTGAACATGAAATTTAATTTTTCGGTGAGTACACAGAAGACACAAACGTATGCAACATTCTTTTGGGGGGTTTGAGATGAAAAAAACCTCTACCCTTTGCCCCCAGGTGCTATCCGACAAGATCAAGCTTAAAGACCTTTCAAACCGAAAATTTTTAAATCCTAATAAAAGATGAGCATGTTGTGTACTTTGAGGATAAAAGAAAGCAACAACCAAAAATATATCAGCCCAAACAAGGTAAACCTACAACTAAATAGTTCAAAAGCATTTCCCCAAAACCCAGTGACAAAAACACTTTTTTAAAAAAATTGTCTAAAGTGGAGCTGATCTATGACGGGCCACAGTGATCAAATATTACCCCAATTTGACTGAGAAAAACTGCGAAAAACTTTCTCTTGATGATTGTGCTTTTTTATATGACCCCAAAACCCCAAGCAAAATCAAAAATAAAATAATTACCTTTTTGAACAACGCTTCAAGAATCCCCAAAATTAAAAAAATTGTTGCCTCAAAAACTGCAACGCGCCCACACCACTACAACACACCCCACAAAGGGCCACAGAATAATTTGTCACAACTTGAAAAAAAAAAAGCAAGGTACATCGACATACATCACACACAAACTTTAAATACAGATTGACATTGATTGTGTTATTTCTTAAAATTTAATCTAAACACTCCAGGATCGCATATTTCTTTTTTTCTGGTAATTTTTCTATTCACTTCTGTTGTTGTGTAAATAAATAATCCAAAAACAAACATTTCATTCAAAACTGTCTTAAACTGGCAATGAGTTTAAGATTTACCCCTCAGGGGTGGGGCCCATAACTGTGTATGTTTGTACATAAAAAACGATAGAAACAAATTAGGGAACTAAAAAAAAACCCAACAACAATAACAAAATATGTGACTTTGATTTTATTAAATTATTCACTGAAAATAAAAGCAATCGATTCACTTCCCCACTTCCCTTAAGATATAAATGAAATGACATTCATTCACAAAAAAGATGTCTCACTTTCAGATTCACAAATCGGTAAAAAACTTCTACTACATTTCATCTTTTATTCCCAAAAGATACATTATTTAAATGGTTTGAAAAAAGAACCCAGTAATACCCCAAAAAATGTTTCCCAAATTTTCAAAACCCACAAACCTTCTGTTTCGTACCACAATTATGTATAAATATCAATTCCCATATTTAAAAACCACTTTCACTCCCCCCCACGGTCTAACCGCAATTAATGATTCATTTTCATACAAAAAAAACACTTCTTATTTCCAATTAAAAATTGCCAATATTTGGACTGGTTTGTACAGAGGCACAACATCCTTGGCATTGGTTTTATGTCGTTTTTCCTTGTTTTTTGAGCGGGCGTTTAGTCCAGCGGTTGAGGTAAGCAATTGTTTAAAAAAAAAAAATACAAGCAAAAATATTTTTTGGGGAGCCCCAAAGGGCATAAACATCTTGCAGTGTGAATATGTTCATATTTTTTGTTGCAACAGAGGATTTGGAAATTTTGACACATGAAATAACTAAAAATTTTTTAAAGAAGAAAAGAAAAACAAATCTTACAATCGGATCCAACAGCAACAAAACTGACCCCATGCTTAATCCCAAACACTCCTGTGAATGTTCGGGAAATCAAAAAAGTTGAAGCATACTTTAAAATCAAAAAAAACAGTATTGGAGAGAGTGATCAACAACAGCAACTCCCACTTTTTTGCAATGTGCTGGTAAGTATTGTAAAATAACTATTTAACAACTGTGATTTAAGAACACCGTTTCACTACTAGTACAAGTATTAAAACAAAACCGCAAGTGTTTGTTCTTTTAGAGCTTAATTACTGAATAGTTTGTTTTCCAGTAAACCAAATGTCACCCAATCAACACAACTTTATTAATGTGCCCCCAAACACAAAACCCCACAGCACGCACGCAAAAAAGAAAGCACCCAGCCGCACCGGGACCACACACACACACAAGAAATAATGTTTGTTTATAAAACATCTCTCAAAAAACCTGCTGACAGAATTGTTGTTCACTGCTGATTTTGTCTCACACACAACAAAACACATTTACAAAGATAAAGAAAAACCCCACACAAAAACACACACACACACCCCAAACACCACACACACAAACCAACACACAACGGGGTACTTCAGATCTTAAAATTTCTGAAAATAAGACCAAAAAAAAACCTCAATACTTCACAACAACTCCCCCACCCGGGAAATTTTACTTCTTCTTTCCCGGGCGGCTTTTTCAGGGGAAAAAACCTGAGATTTTTGTTTGACGCCTTTGTTGAAGGGGGTTTTAAAAAAACCCTTGCCATCTTTCATGTAGTCATACCGTTTGCGGGTTTATGCGTTCATTGGTGGGGATTGAGGACGCATGAACAACTAAAAAAAAAAGGGGTGAAAAACAACCAACATTTCATTATTCAGCAAACACAAATTTGAACACAATGACAAATCAAGGAAATATGACTTTTGACGAAAAACTTGGGACGCCATTATTTCCCAAATATATACAAAGTATGTTTTCTGATTTTTTAAAATTCATTAAAAATGTTTAACTCTCAAAAAAAATCAGCATAAAAAAATGGCCTGTTTATGCACATTCCCCCTTTTGTGTCCTGTCGTCTGCTGTCTGTCTTTTCCCCCTCTCCCCCCACACACACACACAAAAACACACACACAAACACACACCACACACAACCAGCCATAAACCAAGCCTCCAAAATAAACTTCATTTCATGAGGCATATGTTGGTGAATGTGACCTTAGAAATGACCAATTAGCTAAAATGCACACATTTAAAAGTTCAATGTTTTTTGAAAAAAATCACTGAACAAATCACCAAAATCTTTTAAACATCTGTTAAGTAGGTACCGCAAGACTCAGACAATCAGACTGACAGTGAAGGGGGCCGTGGGGGACGAGACTTTAAGATACAGAGGGGAAAAAGCAAGAGAAAGGGGGGGTGTGGCAACAGGCACAGGGGGAAGAGGGCCCGGGGAAAACCTCAAAGGGGAGAGGGAATGTAAGGGTAGAGGGGAAGGGTTGACCACAGCATTCTACATGTCAAGTAAGGCTGGCAAAAAAGGCACAATGTTCACCTGTCATTCGGATATTACTGGGGACGTAGACTGAAAAAAGTTATAAAATGATTTTTTTTTCACTCTGTGATGATCTCTCAATAAAAAAAAAATTTTTTTTAAAAAATTTTTGATCAAGCAAAAACCTATGCACAAAAAGGGACTTCAGAAAAATTACAACCATAAATCTGGGTTTTGTTTTTTCATTATTTACTTTCCAAAAGGTACATACTTTTATGGGGTTCATTCAGTAACAAATTCAGTAAAAAAAATAGAATTTGTTTTTTTCAAGATTTCCTAAGCAAATAGATTTCACATGATTTTTATTTCCGGGCAGCAAAAGGTTAAACATTCACAGCAACATCCAGCATTTTTAGTTAAACACCTTTTTTCGATTCATCATCCACCATTTTTGTAAAACAGCCCACCAGGTTTGCTATAACCCCCGTTTTTAGTTGAACATCCCACCAGTTTCACTTAAACAACCAGCATTTAATCAGTTCCCCAAATTTTATTTAAAAAAACCCCATCCCAACATTTTTAATTTCACATTCACCAATTTTCAGTTAACATCACAGTTTCATTTAAACATTCACAATTTCACTTTCACAGCTTTTTTAAAAAAAAACCCCCCATTTTCAAATTTTTAACAGCAATCATTTCTGTTTCATACCATTTGTTTTTTTTACCATATTTTTGAATGGGCCAAACAAAAAAGGAAAAAAAAGCATTCAAGAAAATGAAAAATTTTTCTTATAAAAATCCCATAAGATGACATCAGGAAAGAGTTTATCATATTATGGGGACGACCAATATTGTTGTACAATACAAAAGCCCGGGCAATCAACAACAAAGTCGATAAGAAAGGCAGCAGTTTCTAAAAAGAAAGTGGGTTTCTAAAAAGAGTTTCCCTGGACAGTAAAAAAAAAATATAAAAGAACAAGAGGGGTCTTGAAAGAGACAAAAACAAACATACATCAACGAAGAAGATAAAAAAGACAAGCAACTTTATAGGACATTTTATGAAGGGATGAGAAAAAATTTGAGCGCCTATCACAACAGGATGTAGAGGGGAAAAAAAAAACAGCAGGTGGTCCAAGGAGAAATTATTTAAAACATATTGATTTCGGGGAGGACAAAAGATAAAAATTTTATGGAGGCACGACAAAGATGATGGTGACCATCGTTTTCAGTATCTACAGTTTTTTTTTATATATCACCAGTTTCAGTAAAACATCCATCAGCTTAATTAAACATCCATCAGTTTTTTCTGCTCAAAAATACCTGATCAGCTGACTAAAAATAAAAAAATAATTACAAAATTATATACGCAAAAAAACTTGATAAAATCAAATTAAAACGGGGAAGCAGAACCCACGCAAGCCAAAAAACCCCGCCAAAAAAAAAAACCCACCGGGAACCCCACGCCGCCAACACACCAAACCACACAACACACCCACACAACACACACACAAACAACCCCCCCCCCCACACACACACAACACACACAACACACACACACACACGGCTAAAAAAGGGGAGAAAAGTAAATAAAAGCAATTAAAACAAGAATAAAGCAATGGAAAAAATTTTAGAGACATAGCATATACAAATTTTTTTATAAACCCTGTGATTTCCCGGGGACAGGCTGCAGGGGGGGGGGGGGGGGGGGGGGGGGGGGGGGGGTTTTGAGTGAGGTTTGGGGGGGGGTTTTTTTGGGGGGAGAAAAGGGATTTTTTGAGAGCGGGCTTGAGGAGGGCCAAAAAATAGTTGCTGACGGACTGAAGAGGAAGTTTTGTTCCAGGAGAGTGGACCAAAACAGAGAGGCTCGTGGACCTAGGATTGTGGCCCCTTTGTGCGGGGAAAAGCGAAAAATCAGAGGATCGGGGGCAAGCGGAGGGTACGTGAGGGAAAATGATCCAAAAGGCTTACAGGTAACGGGGGCTCGTTATGAGGGGTTTTGAGACATGGTTGTCTAATTTGTACTGTATCGCTTTTGATCAGGGACCAGTGAAGTTGTGCCAGGAGGAGATATTTTGGGAGCTTTTTTCTTTTTTTGATACAAGGGGTACAGCATTGTTTTTAATGCGCTTTTAGGATGTGAATGGTGGAGGGGGAAACCCGACAGGAGTGAATTGCAAAGTCCAATGCGAGACATTAGAAGGAGGGGAACGAGTTTTTGCGTTGTTTCGACAAGAGAACTTCCCATCACCTTAAAACATGGAGATGATAGTTCAAGATCGGCAGTTTGAGAAACAAAGTTGTTCATGGGCAGGGTAGAGTCAATGCAGCAAACCAAGGGTTTTTAGCTGAATCAGAAATTGGGACGATGTTTACATAATGGGGGGGGAAAAAGGAGGCAGTTTTAGAAAGTTTTTTGAAGGGGGCCAAGGGAAGCTTCTGCTTGTTTTTCTTAAACGAAGTTTGTTGAACGTCATCCATTCTAATGTCTAGTAACACTCATGGTGCAGTCAACGGGCTGTAAATTACAGGTGAATCACTGTTTTTAATTTTGGGTGTCATCAGCATAGAAGTGGTGTTTTTTAGAGTGGGAGTTTTATATGGTGGACAGGGGGAGGTTTAAAGAGTGAAAAGAACAGGGCCGGACAGATCCTTTTGGAAACCACAGGCGTATGCGGTTGAAGTAAGGCCATTTATGAGAACAGTTTTTTTTCTGTTTGATAAATACGAAATGAAAAAAAAGGGGAGAGCAATGTCAAGATGCCAAAAGTATGATAAGTCAGAAAAAAACCACTTACCAAAATAACGTAGGTGATTCACGGCAAATACAAAAATCTAATTAAACTCACACTTCGTGGGGATGCCATTTTAACAAGCAATGGGAGGTTTTTTCCCAGCCTGATCACTGACCAAACAGCATTAACAATAAATTTCCCAATGCCTTTTGTACCAAATTTACCCATCAAAAAAATTTAAAGTAAAAACGAAAAACACTCATTTAAACCCCACTCCCACATTTCAAAAAAATCAACATTTTATCAAAAACTCCACCAATTCGATTTATTTCATTCACAATCTTACCCTTTGCCAAGCATGACAAAGAAAGCCACTCCTTGAAAAAAGATCATAAAAACCAAACCGACGCAATAAACCGGTCGAATGGATACCATCCAACATCATGACGAAAAGGGAAAAAAATACTAGACATCATCCCACATGAGGAAACCCCAAAGGAAAAAAAAAAAACATCCCTAAAAATAAACAGAGGGGAACAAGCCGGTAATATAAAGGGCTGAGAAGATTTTCATCACCCTCTTGCAAGCTTGGTGCTACACCCTCAGTCATCCGCATGGAAGTTTTCTATTAAAACCCCTGCCAAGTTTCCCCGAAATGGCACTCCCAGTGCCACTATTTTTTGGGCACCAATTTTGCAGCCAGTATGCATTTTCAAAACTTTTTCCAAAGACTTAAAAGTTTTTCACTAACTTTTTTTTTTTGCTTTTGTAAAGGGAAAGTTGTATTTATGTAGGAAGTTTGCTTTGTTTAGGCCTATGTGCTTGATTGATTATTCCACAAAATTCTTATTTTAAAGAAAAACAAACAATTTTTTTTCATAGGGTTTTAAATTTAGTTGTACAACGACCTTTTTTCGTAAGTTTTTTGGCTAATATAAAATTAATAAATGGGAAAAACAAGGGAAAATCTACATAAAAAGTCAGCTGTCTGCTTTTCCTTGGATTTGGTAGACAATGCATGTCAATTGCAGCCATTTTGGAGAAAAACGCTTGGGGAGAAAAAACGTGACGAAAAATTTCGACAGTTAACAAACCACATTTCGGCCTTACGGCTAAAAAAAAGGTCACTTGGGTAAAGTTTAAAAAATAGCACAGCGCCTGCATTCCCCAGGGAGTGACAAACTTTGCACCTGTGTAAAAATTTATCTTTTAGCATGACCCCCTCCAAGTCGAAAACAAATGCATCCATGGCGGTTTTTACGGAAGGTTGTTTGCGACCATGGGGGGAAAAGAGTAAAAGGGGAGCGGGGAATATCCCCCTTTTTTTAAACATTACCTCCACTACAACAAAGTAGCAACCCCTTTTTAAACTTTCAATAAAAACCCTCCTTAAAAAATAGTTTCCCTTTTACCGTCTTCTACTTCATTTTTTAAAACCCCAAATTTTCCAAAAGGGAAAAGGAAAAGGGGGACAAAGAACAAAGAGTACAATGACAGTCTAAACCCCCCCCTGACTTCACATTTTTTCACCCAATCAGATCAAAAGAGAAACTGAAACAGACTGCAAAGGAACCAACACCAGCATCAGCAATCACAACCCAACTGTCGATGGTTATGATCAAACACCATATTGGGAAAAACTCAGCACGCACAAAAGAATGGAAAGGGGATAGAAAAACTAAAAACAAATAAATACCCCTTTTCAGAGAGATAATAAAAAATATGCACAAACCCCAAGACCTACAAATCCCTGACACGCGCTACCCCTGAAATCTACATCAACGAAACTATCTAAAGACTACAAAAACCCAAAAAACACGAAACAAAGAAACAAGCCGCAAAAACGAACAAATTCCTTCATGCTCACCATACAGCAAAAAACAAATATTTTCACTCTTACCATCAATAACTAAACTAACAACATCCCTCTCTTCCTAGACACCTTTTCTTTCTGCCTTAACATTATGGAAACTTACCGTCAGAAACCCACACGACAATAATCATTATGGAGAAAACGCCCAGCTCCAGGCCCCCCAAAAAGAAAAGAAATCCCATTGGTTTGAAAAGTAGTGATGATGAAATAACTGCGACCACGCCAAGACCAGGGGGGGAATCAGAAGGCAGAAGAACCACCCTTAGATGGGACAGAAAAAATACAACAAAGACAACAGACCCCATTAGGATTAATCACAAAGCAAGCAACGGAAAAAAAAAAAATAAAAAACGTAAAGGGGCCAGCACACAATAATTTACATTCTTTAAAATAAAAAAATCAAATGATAGACCAGGTGGCTTTCTCTTGTATAAGAATTCTTTTTGGGGGTTTTTTTGAAAAAAAAAACCTTTGGGTTTTTTTTTTTAAAAACATTTGGGTTTTTTTAAAAATAACAAAACCCGTGAAAACGGGGGGGAATAAAAAAACGGGGGTTTTTTTTTTGTCTGAAAATAAAAAAAAGGTGTTTTTTTTTAAAAGAATTCTTTTTGTGTTATTGTCTACAGTAAATAAAAAAACAAGAGATAGACTGTGGCTGCCCCCCTTTTTTTTTCTTTTGTGTTTTTAAAAAAAACTAAAATGTTTTCTTTTTTTTTAAAAAATTATTTTTTTTTCAAAATTAAATAACAAAATCAAAAATAGACTGCTGTTTTTTTCCTTTTTTCTTTTTTTAGTTTAAAAAATAAAAAATAAAAACTCTGTTTTTTTTGTTTTTGTTTTTTTTTTAAACATAAATAACAAAAATAAGAGATAGACGCTTTTGTCTTTCTCTTTTGAATAAAGAATTCTGTCGTGTTACTTTTTACATAAATAACAAAATCAGGATAACTGCGTTCGTTCTCTGTAAAAAAAAGGGGAAATTCCAAGGGATTTTTGGCCTTTTTGTTTGCAACCCAACCGCCAAACACTAAAGGGCCATACCGGCCCAAAGTAACTACCAAAACTAATTTTGGTTGTTCATTTTTTGTTTTCTTCTTCTTCTTTTTTTCTTTTTTTTCTTTCCCCCCCCTCCCTCACTCTTAAAATTTCCCTTCCTACCCCCCTTATTCTGTTTTTTTTTCCCCCCCACCCGGGGCCCTTGTTTTTTCCCCTTTTTTTGGGGGGGGTTTTTGGGGTTTTTTTTTTTTTTTTTTTTTTTGGGGGTTTTTTGGGTTTTTGGGCCCAAAAACCCATCCGGGGGGGCTCTGTAAAAACCAAAAGGAAAGGTGCACAAAAGACAAAAGAAAAAGAGAGAAGAAAAAGAAAAAGGGGGAAAAAGGGGGGGGGGGGGGGGGTTTTTTGGTGGTGGTGTGTGTTTGGGGGTGTGGGGGGGGGGGGGTGTGTTGTGTTTTGGGTTTTGTGCATTATGTATAAGGTGCCACACACAAGTAACAAAAAAGAAAAAAAAAGGACCAAGAAAGGATACAGAAAAACAACAACAAAAAAAGGCCTGTATGCTTTACAGAACCATTATACACAAAACACAAACACAATGCTGTGGAAAAAAAAATTTCCCGCAAAGTACAAAGCGAAGAAACACCTCACAACTCCCAGTCACACATTTAACAAGCAAACAATAATAAAAAAAAATTCATTAATTAAAAAATAAAAACATGCACCTTTTTGACAAAACAAAAAATCTATTTATTCATTTTATGATGACTTTACAACCCCCCTTCAAGGGGGATTAAAAATTAATTATCAACTTAAAATTGCCTAAAGATATTGAAAATAGACATAATTGCAGTTGTGGTAAAAATTCCCCCATACAACTTTTCAAGCCAAAACTCTTCGTGGCACATTTTTTCAAATTCTTTTTTGGTTTTAAAATTTTTTCATCCCCCCAAAACTTTTAAAACTGAGCTGGAAATGTGTCAAACCATCCAAACATTTGCCAATAGATCCTTCAGTGCACTTTTTAAGAGTGCTTTCGGATAAACTGTTTGTAAAGAAAGCCTTTTTTCGAGGTTTCCCAAATACAGCACATGCTTTTACTGCCAAAGGCTAAAAAAATTGCCGATTTTTAAAGTTTCTAGAAGAAATTAATTTGGGTAAAATTTCTGCCCTAACTTTTGCAGCAGCGGAAAGCAATGTTTGGAGACCTAAATTTTTCTCACTTGGGAAATCAAAATCTTATTATTTCCAAGTTCAATCCCACCCCACAAAAAATAAATCCCTGGCATGTTCATGCCCATTTTTTTGGCCGTCTTTTCCGGGGGGTTAGCTTAGTATTTCACAGGTTTTCTTCTCCCCCCCCCCCCATTTCAAGTTATTTCAAGACCTTCAGCACACAGGGGTTTTTTGCCAGCTCCAAAATTGCTGGGAGTTTGGGGAAGGCACTATGGAATTGTTGGGAAAACGATGATTCCCCCTAAGTAAACCTTAAACTCCCAAATCCACAAAAAATTTCTCAGGGGCCCACTTTTAAAGGACTTTTATTCTCCTCTTTCTCAAAAGATTTATCTTCCTGTTCCCAAAGAACTCAAACGCCATTCACAACTGGACGGGGCGAGCGCGCGTTTAAACCGACGATATTGATCATCCCCCAGGACTAAGTGCCTAGTAACTAATTAACAAAATTACACATTTAATGCAAACCTTTTTGGCTCTTTAGTAAATATTTAGGAAAGTTCATAAAGGTTTTGATACATTTCAAAAGTGAGAAGAAATATTAGTGAAAGATACACAGAAAGAGTGAGCATACAATTTTTGCATACAAATAATCAAGCACTCCAATATCATTAACACCCCAACAAAAAGGTATAAATAAGCCTGCACTGCCATAGAGAAAACAAAAGGTGGGTGACACTACGGGATTTTTTTCATTTTTCATCCAAATGTGTGTTTATGTATGTGGGGGTGTTTGAAGGAAAGGATGGGTGAAAAAGAGAGGTGTTTTCTAATTACTTTTACATTGTGTGTGTGTGTGTGTGTGTTGGTGTGTGTGTGTGGTTGTGTGTGTGTGTGTGTGTGTGTTGTTGTGTGTGTGGTGTGGGGTTTGAAAAAGTACAGACAAAAAGAAAAAAGAAATAATCAAAGAAAAGAAAGTAAATTTAAAGCAAAAGAAAAAAAAAAAGAACTAAAAAATACCAAAAGTGAACAGTAATAATTAATTAATGAAATAAATATCAAAAATTTAAATCAAAATGCCAAAGTTTGTTGCAGTAAGCTTTACCATTAAGCTGACCAATTTTTAAATGCTTTTGGTTCCCAATCCTTTATTGATTTTCTGATAAGCCACGCTTTATGTAAAACAAAAAAAAAAAAACAAACAAAAATGTCTATTTTAGATTTTAGAATTTCACAGCGTAATACTGACCAAAAACAGTAAAAATTAAAATTCACTCAACCTCAAAAGAATTTGACAAAATTTATAAAAATCTTCTTGCAGAAAATTTTCACAAAAAAAACATCAGCTTTTGGAAAAGAAAGTCCAAATTAAATTCTGAACTGTACAGGTTTAAAAACAAATTGTGCATTCATTTTTCTTCCAGAAAATGAATTTATTCAAGAATATTTAGCAAAAAGCATAAACTCATTTTAATTCTTCAGGGACAGAGCACAAACTTTAGGGCGAAAACACTCATCTCCCTAAAAATTCTCTACGAAACGACCCATTTTCTTAGTTCTTCACAACATTTGCTCTAGAATAATTCTTGCTAAAAAAAACCTAAATTCATTAAAACAAGGATGTGTTGTGCAATCATACTCGCATTTTAGGGGTGCGGTTCCCCCCTGTACTTGATCCATATTTTTTCACTGTCCAATTAAAAACCAATAAAACGAAAAAAAACATTTTTGGGTGATATGTGGGTTTTCCCCCGTTACTGTCAATTTCAAGGGGACCCTGGGGGCCTAAACCACCCAACCATGATTTTCCCCAAATATAAGATTCTCAAAAAAAATCCTGAGCTTCAAAGGGCGGAGAATTACCCGTTCCCAACTGCAATTGTTGGGAGTGACAGCAGTGTGAATTTTCGCCATTTCCCGAACGGCAATCTGTTGCCTAAATTAAAGGGGTTTTGGTGTAAACCTATGTCATGAAACTATTTGCAAAGACCACAAGACCAACACTCCAACATGCAAAGACAACAATAAAATTCTATCAGTGGCAACCCAAAAAAAAGTGACAAAAACATATGAAATAGACAAAATGAGGGTGGAAAGGTCAAATTTGAAAAGAAAAAAGTTTTTATCTTAAAAGAACAAAGTACAAAAATTTTCATGTTTACAACAAAAAAAAGTGGGAAGGGGTAAGCAGCAGAAACAAAATAAGCAAAATGAAAAAACAGAAGCATATTAAAGGGTATTTAGGGCTTTTTAAAAATAGTTTAATGATACTGATAAATTCTCTCTGGATTCTGCCTGAATCAGCAGAAAACAGTTATTTACTTAAGGTTAGTGCTGATCCTACTTTAA
>JAPXFY010005560.1:0-2500 GCA_030674185.1 Monoplex corrugatus
AGTGAAAGGGTTAAAGAAGCTGGTAGGTAGGGTGAGGGAGTAAAGGGTTAAAGCTGGTGGTAGGGTGAAGAAGTGAAAGGGTTAAAGCTGGTGGGTAGGGTAAGGGAGTGAAAGGGTTACAGAAGCTGGTGGACAGGGTGAGGGAGTCAAAGGTTTAAGTTTCTGCAGCAGGCGGTTAGTGTGCGGGGGTCTAAAAGGTTAATTCTCCTTCCCTCCCTGTTCTCTCTTTCTCCTCTCCTTCCCTCTCTGTTCTCCTTCTCTCCCCCCCCTTCCCACCCCCTCCAGCAGATTGAATTCCAGACTGAAATGTCCAAGTTGCCAACTCTAGGGAGGTCTGTATAACAAGACAGGAGGGGAAGGAAGGGGAATCAGGGACGTCTGTATAAAAAGACAAGAGGGGAAGGGGAATCAGGGACGTCTGTATAAAAAGACAAGCGGGGAAGGGGAATCAGGGACGTTTGTATAACAAGACAGGAGGGGAAGGAAGGGGAATCAGGGACTTCTGTATAAAAAGACAAGAGGGGAAGGGGAATCAGGGACGTCTGTTTAAAAAGACAAGAGGGGAAGGGGAATCAGGGACGTCTGTATAACAAGACAGGAGGGGAAGGAAGGGGAATCAGGGACGTCTGTATAAAAAGACAGGAGGGGAAGGGGAATCAGGGAGGTCTGTATAAAAAGACAGGAGGGGAAGGGGAATCAGGGAGGTCTGTATAAAAAGACAGGAGGGGAAGGGGAATCAGGGAGGTCTGTATAAAAAGACAGGAGGGGAACGGGAATCAGGGAGGTCTGTATAAAAAGACAATAGGGGAAGGAAGGGGAATCAGGGAGGTCTGTATAAAAAGACAAGAGGGGAAGGGGAATCAGTGAGGTCTGTATAAAAAGACAAGAGGGGAAGGAAGGGGAATCAGGGAGGTCTGTATAAAAAGACAAGAGGGGAAGGGGAATCAGTGAGGTCTGTATAAAAAGACAAGAGGGGAAGGGGAATCAGGGACGTCTGTATAAAAAGACAGGAGGGGAAGGGGAATCAGGGACGTCTGTATAAAAGACAAGAGGGGAAGGGGAATCAGGGACGTCTGTATAAAAAGACAGGAGGGGAAGGGGAATCAGGGACGTCTGTATAAAAAGACAGGAGGGGAAGGGGAATCAGGGACGTCTGTATAAAAAGACAGGAGGGGAAGGGGAATCAGGGACGTCTGTATAAAAAGACAAGCGGGGAAGGGGAATCAGTGAGGTCTGTATAAAAAGACAAGAGGGGAAGGGGAATCAGGGACGTCTGTATAAAAAGACAAGAGGGGAAGGGGAATCAGGGACGTCTGTATAAAAAGACAAGAGGGGAAGGAAGGGGAATCAGGGACGTCTGTATAAAAAGACAAGAGGGGAAGGAAGGGGAATCAGGGACGTCTGTATAAAAAGACAAGAGGGGAAGGGGAATCAGGGACGTCTGTATAAAAAGACAAGAGGGGAAGGGGAATGAGGGACGTGTGTATAAAAAGACAAGAGGGGAAGGGGAATCAGGGACGTCTGTATAAAAAGACAAGAGGGGAAGGGGAATCAGGGAGGTCAGTATAAAAGTCAGGAGGGGAAGGGGAATCAGGGAGGTCTGTATGAAAGACAAGAGGGGAACGGGAATCAGGGACGTCTGTATAAAAGACAAGAGGGGAAGGGGAATCAGGGAGGTCTGTATAAAAGTCAGGAGGGGAAGGGGAATCAGGGAGGTCTGTATAAAAAGACAAGAGGGGAAGGGGAATCAGGGACGTCTGTATAAAAAGACAAGAGGGGAAGGGGAATCAGGGACGTCTGTATAAAAAACAAGAGGGGAAGGGGAATCAGGGACGTCTGTATAAAAAGACAAGAGGGGAAGGGGAATCAGGGACGTCTGTATAAAAAGACAAGAGGGGAAGGGGAATCAGGGAGGGGGAGGGAGAATGAGAAACGGAAGGAACCAGACCCATCGAGAGAGGCGGACAGGGAGAGAGAGAGAGAGAGAGAGAGAGAGAGAGAGAGAGAGAGAGAGAGAGAGAGAGAGAGAGAGAGAGAGAGAGAGAGAGAGACTGAAACTGAAACTGTTTATTGTCATTACCCGAAAAGGTCTTTTGACAAGGGGGATAACAATTTTCCAGTAGTGCGAGACATAATCCACTCTTTGTATGTGCGCAAATTCTTCACGCATAATCAAAAAAAATATCGAACATCCATTCCTTGAATAGTCGAACATATTCAAATCATATATAATGAACAATCATCCATTTTATCAGTACTACATAATGCAAACAAACAAAAAAATATCAGAACAGTGTTCCTACATTCAGGCCAATAATTTGTCTAGGTTTAGACAAACCAAAATCTTTTTCACACACCCACACGCACCCATATACACTCACGCGCGGGGGCGCGCTCGTGCGCACGCACACACACACATCAAAACTGTAATATGATGAAACATCTGGGCTAGACCACCCAAACCTTACATTTAGTGATAATAATATAATCTTCACATAAC
>JAPXFY010005560.1:7500-14707 GCA_030674185.1 Monoplex corrugatus
GTGTGTGTGTGTGTGTGTGTGTGTGTGTGTGTGTGTGTGTGTGTGTGTGGATGTTTATTTTTTTTGAAACCCAGTGTCACTCTGTTAACAGATATCCCATCTTTCATTTCACTGTCAAGTGTCAGGCAACTCGTTAAACTTGTGTGTGCGGTATGCGGGTGAAGTTTGGTTGGTTTTTATTTGTTCTTGTGCTTGTTTGTTTGTTTGTTTGTTTTTAATTGCTTGTTTGTTTGTTTGTATTTGTTTGTTTGTTCAATGGGTTTCCGGTGTATACAGCGACGTAAAGCAATCTTCTGTGGTGGTGTTGTTGTTAGCTCAGTTGGTTGAGCATCAGACTTTTAACCTGAGGATGAAGGGTAAAGGATCAAGAACAACGCCAAGGTTCTTCACTGAATCGGAGAGTACAAAAGTGTTGTCACCTAGCTGCATAGAAGAAACCTTTCACGGTGGAAAGCTTGTGTTATGTGTCAATAAGCACTGCTTCAGTCTTACCTCCATTCAACTCTAGCTTATTCTGTATCATCCAGTTCTGGGTCTTCACGCAGCAGTCAGAGGTTTCAGAAAGAAGAGTTTGAAAGATTTTCAGGAGATGCACTTTGTAGAGCACTGAAATGACATATGATGCTGTGCTGACTGATGACAATGGCAAGTCATGAGTTGTAGAGTGCTCAGTTTTAGTTTCTCAATACGATGTTTCCGCGCTCGGGAACGAATTCATTACGAGTATGCACTAACGCTACAGGTGCCATGTGCACAAGCCTTAAGCCTGCACACAAACCCATGAGCTGGCCAGGTCCTGAGGTCATTCCTAGCTTATGGTTTACCTAGTCTGTAGTTATACTGTATTGCATCACTCTACTCATTCCTAGCTTATGGTTTACCTATCTGTATTTATACGGTATTGTATCACCCTATCTCATTCCTAGCTTATGGTTTACCTAGTCTGTAGTTTATACTGGTATTGTATCACTCTATCTCATTCCTAGCTTATGGTTTACCTAGTCTGTAGTTTATACTGGTATTGTATCACCCTATCTCATTCCTAGCTTATGGTTTACCTGTCTGTAGTTTATACTGGTATTGTATCACCCTATCTCATTCCTAGCTTGTGGTTTACCTAGTCTGTAGTTTATACTGGTATTGTATCACCTCTATCTCATTCCTAGCTTGTGGTTTACCTAGTCTGTAGTTTATACTGGTATTGTATCACTCTATCTCATTCCTAGCTTTGGTTTACCTAGTCTGTAGTTTATACTGGTATTGTATCACTCTATCTCATTCCTAGCTTATGGTTTACCTAGTCTGTAGTTTATACTGGTATTGTATCACTCTATCTCATTCCTAGCTTATGGTTTACCTAGTCTGTAGTTTATACTGGTATTGTATCACTCTATCTCATTCCTAGCTTATGGTTTACCTAGTCTGTAGTTTATACTGGTATTGCATCACCCTATCTCATTCCTAGCTTATGGTTTACCTAGTCTGTAGTTTATACTGGTATTGTATCACTCTATCTCATTCCTAGCTTATGGTTTACCTTGTCTGTAGTTTATACTGGTATTGTATCACCCTATCTCATTCCTAGCTTATGGTTTACCTAGTCTGTAGTTTATACTGGTATTGTATCACCCTATCTCATTCCTAGCTTATGGTTTACCTAGTCTGTAGTTTATACTGGTATTGTATCACCCTATCTCATTCCTAGCTTATGGTTTACCTAGTCTGTAGTTTATACTGGTATTGTATCACCCTATCTCATTCCTAGCTTATGGTTTACCTTGTCTGTAGTTTATACTGGTATTGTATCACTCTATCTCATTCCTAGCTTATGGTTTACCTAGTCTGTAGTTTATACTGGTATTGTATCACCCTATCTCATTCCTAGCTTATGGTTTACCTAGTCTGTAGTTTATACTGGTATTGTATCACCCTATCTCATTCCTAGCTTATGGTTTACCTTGTCTGTAGTTTATACTGGTATTGTATCACCCTATCTCATTCCTAGCTTATGGTTTACCTAGTCTGTAGTTTATACTGGTATTGTATCACTCTATCTCATTCCTAGCTTATGGTTTACCTAGCCTGTAGTTTATACTGGTATTGTATCACCCTATCTCATTCCTAGCTTATGGTTTACCTAGTCTGTAGTTTATACTGGTATTGTATCACCCTATCTCATTCCTAGCTTATGGTTTACCTAGTCTGTAGTTTATACTGGTATTGTATCACCCTATCTCATTCCTAGCTTATGGTTTACCTTGTCTGTAGTTTATACTGGTATTGTATCACCCTATCTCATTCCTAGCTTATGGTTTACCTAGTTTGTAGTTTATACTGGTATTGTATCACCCTATCTCATTCCTAGCTTATGGTTTACCTAGTCTGTAGTTTATACTGGTATTGTATCACCCTATCTCATTCCTAGCTTATGGTTTACCTAGTCTGTAGTTTATACTGGTATTGTATCACTCTATCTCATTCCTAGCTTATGGTTTACCTAGTCTGTAGTTTATACTGGTATTGTATCACCCTATCTCATTCCTAGCTTATGGTTTACCTAGTCTGTAGTTTATACTGGTATTGTATCACTCTATCATTGGAATAATCTTGGTTACATGTAAATGACATGTGTATCTGTGTATCTTATCAAAAACAGGAACACACACACATATGTTCATGTGTGTGTGTGTGTGTGTGTGTGTGTGTGTGTGTGTGTGTGTGTGTGTGTGTGTGTGTGTATGTATATATATATATATATATATCATCATCATCATCATCAGGTGCCCTGCCGCATGGCGCTGGCAATCATGGATTTCCAACCATCTCTATCTCTCGTTGCCCCCAGCATCTCCCCCACCCTCCTCATCCTCAGCCACTCTGCAAGTCCGTCCAGCATTTTCTCCCTGGGTCTACCTGGTGCTCTCTTTCCCTCCAGCTTTCCCGTTGTGACCAGGTGCTCCAAATCCCCCTTCCTCATAAAATGGCCTATAAATGTTGCTTGTCTTTTCCTAATCTTCCTTATGAGTGATCTACTTGTGTCTGCCTCCATCAAGACTGTCTCGTTTGTTTTCTTTGCTATCCATGGAACTCTCAACATTCTTCTGAGAAACCACATCTCAGCTGCCTCAATCTTGTTCTGGCTTTGCTTGCTGACTGTCCACGCATCGCATCCGTACAACAGTATTGGTTCTATATAACATTCAAGGATTCTCTTTCTGATGTTAATTGATAGGCATTTGTTGGTAAAAATGCTTGTCATCTTCTTGAATGCTGTTTTGGCTTGGCCGATTCTGCCAGCTATTTCCGATGTGCATCTGCCGTCTGATGAAATGACCGTTCCCAGGTATTTGAACTTATTAACCTAGGTCAAGGTTGTGCCATTTGCTGTTATTTTGCATGAGGGGATTTCACGTTTTTTACTGATCACCATGACTTCAGTCTTCCTGCTGTTTAGTTCCAACCCCTTACCTTTGCTTTCTATTTCTAGTATATTCACAAGGTTTTGTAGGTCCCTTTCATTTTCTGCAATTAGCACGGTGTCATCTGCGTACCGAATGTTGTTTATCATTTTTCCTCCAACCTTTAATCCAGGGTCTTCTTCTAGGTTTCTCATGATGTTTTCGCTATATAGTGAAAACAGATCTGGTGACAAAACACAACCCTGTCTGACTCCTCTTTTGATGTTTTGGAAAGAGCTTAAATATATATAAAGTAATTAGATAATTTCAGGTATGAATCACAACACAACTAGCTGTTCTGTATAAACTCATCTCACATGACAGAAAACTTTTCAGATGGTCCATCTGAGAGTTGAACCCACAACCCTTGCTTTACAATCATGATGCTCTATCAACTGAGCTAACAGGCCAGAGTGTGAAAAGAACCAGTCCAAGTACAGAGCCTTGGGCGACCCCATATGCCTGTTTAATCAATTGAGATTTAGACTCATTTACCACGACTGACTGAAAGTGATTGGACAGGTTTGACATAAACCATGAAAGAGCATTATTTTAGATTCCGAATATGGACTCCAGTGGAGAGAGGTGTGTCAATGGCGTCAAAAGCAGCAGAAAGGCCTAAAAGAATACACAGCGAAATTTGGCCACAGTCAGCTGAAAGTAACGAATCATTCATAATGTGAATGAGAGCAGTTTCGGTGCTGTGGTCAGAAAGGTCTCACCTGTCTCACCTGTCGGCGTCACTGGGTTCAGTGTTGGCCGCTGCACATATGGATGCCACCATCTCCCTCCAGGCAGCTTTGTCTTGACTTTTGTGGACAATTCTAGAATATATTAAGCCACTGATGATGGTTATGTTCTCGATGTATGAGACTGGAGGTCTGCCTTTCTTCCTTTTTGCCACTGTTTTTCCTTGAAAGATGGTTGCCATGAGGTCCGTGTTCTTGGTGCGTGACACGTGGCCAGTGTATTTTAGTCTTCTCTTGTTGATGTCTGCTACTACTTTTCTGGTGATATCAAGTTCTTCCAGGACACTTTCATTAGTTCTTCAATGTCCATTTGACACGTAGTAGTCTCCGATAAAACCACATCTCTACTGCCTCAATTCTTTTGCAATCAGTTTTTCTCAGAGTCCAGGCTTCGCAGCCATAAACCATGACTGGCTATATCAAACATATTAGAAGTCTAACTTTCAGGCCATTTGGTATGCCTGTGTCTTTGCAGATTTTGTTGAGTTGGACCATTTTTTGATCTGCCATTTCAATTCTCATTTCGATGTCTTTGGAACAGGTTCCATCATCAGAAAGGTTTGCGACTAAAAAGGATGATACAGATTGTTGGCTGAGATATGATTATTTAATTGTTTCAAAACCATTTTCTCAAGGATCTTGGAAAAGAATGGCACCAGCTTCCTTCAAGGAGGAGTGAAAAGGTTAATTGGTGGATAGTGTGAGGGAGGGAAAGGGTTAAGCACAAGCAGATTGTAACAGTTCCCTTATAACCCGTTATCTGCCCGTTCCATTAACCCTTATCATACCAAAGCCTCCCGTCAGGCGCCACTGTCAGTGAACGAGAGAAGTAGGTCAGCGCGCGGCTCGCATCACGTGCAATCCGCACTATGGTGCACTGGTAGGCAACTAAAGGGGAATATAATTTTTGAAAAGAAAAAAAACAGCTGAAAAATCTAAAAGTGACACTTTTTTTTTCAATTTCCTTTAAAAACATCAAACAAAGAGTGGAAGAAAGACTACTTATACTGACAAGACGTGTACACGCGTGTGTGTCTGTATCTGTGTCTGTGTCTGTGACAAAATGTGTGAACAAGGTTTCCTCAGATCTTCATGGATGGATCTTTACCACAGTTCTCGTTAAAGCTGTGAACTGCTAGGGAAGTCACGAAAGCATAAATTTGAAAGATAACACTCCAAGGTCAAGGTTAGACGGATCACTAATAATCTGAAATCAACACTTTCTAAGGCACATGAGTAAAAAGCATGTCCTCAAAACCTGATGACAATGTCTAAAATCTGTTTTCACTGATATGGCTGTTATCCTTGAAGCATATCTTCAAGGCCTCAGTGACCTTGACAATTATTAAACCTGGATTTTCTTTGATAAATATGTGTTACAGCCTGTTTTCAAGGCCTCAGTGACCTTGACAAGTATAAAACCTGGATTTTCTATGATAAATATGTGTACAGCATGTTTTCAAGGCCTCAGTGACTTTGACAAGTATAAAACCTGGATTTTCTACGATGCATTTATGTACAGCATATCTTCAAGGCCACAATGACCTTGACAAGTGTTAAATCTGGATTTTCTATGACGAATTTTTGTACAGTATGTTTTCAAGGCCTAAGTGACCTTGACAAGTATAAAACCTGGATTCTCTTTGATAAATATTTGTACAGCATGTTTTCAAGGCCTCAATGACCTTGACAAGTATCAACACCTGGATTTTCTCTGATAAAGTTTTGTACAGCATGTTTTCAAGGCCACGGTGACCTTGACAAGTATAAAACCTGGGTTTTCTATGATACAGTTTTTTCATAAAAAAAACGAGATTATTAGAACAGCCTTGGCCACCTCAGTTCTATATAACCTCATGCTGTTAGCAAACCATCAGACGCTTAGTAATCTTTTAAAAACGGCGATTTTGTACATGATCCCAGCATGAATTGACTTTTCGCCCCATGCGACTAAAACGCCACATAATGAGCCCTTTCCGATGTTTGAAGGGTGGATGATTCTCTTCTCTGAGTAGTATGTACAACGAGCCACTCTCCCACTTAAGTCAGGCAAGGTAAATAAACATTATCATCTTTAAGCCCCTGGCATCCCCGTGGGCAACAGGCTGGGATATAAAATAATAGGTGTTAGACTTACTTAAAGGGTCTGAGAGGTACAATGATAGGTGACAGACTTACAACTTACTTAAAGGGTCTGAGAGGTACAATGATAGGTGACAGACTTACAACTTACTTAAAGGGTCTGAGAGGTACAATGATAGGTGACAGACTTACTTGGAGGGTCTGAGAGGTACGACTTACTTATAGGGTCTGAGAGGTACAATGATAGGTGACAGACTTACTTGTAGGTTATGAGAGGTACAATGATAGGTGACAGACTTACTTGTAGGTTATGAGAGGTACAATGATAGGTGACAGACTTACTTGTAGGTTATGAGAGGTACAATGATAGGTGACAGACTTACTTGTAGGGTCTGAGAGGTACAATGATAGGTGACAGACTTATTTGTAGGGTCTGATAGGTACAATGACTTACTTATAGGGTCTGAGAGGTACAATGATAGGTGACAGACTTACTTGTAGGTTATGACAGGTGCAATGATAGGTGACAGACTTACTTGTAGGTTATGAGAGGTACAATGATAGGTGACAGACTTACTTGTAGGTTTTGAGAGGTACAATGATAGGTGACACTTGTAGGGTATGAGAGGTTCAATGATAGGTGACAGACTTACTTGTAGGTTATGAGAGGTACAATGATAGGTGACAGACTCACTTGTAGGGTCTGAGAGGTACAATGATAGGTGACATACGTGTAGGTTAAGAGAGGTACAATGATAGCTGACAGACTTACTTGTAGGGTCTGAGAGGTACAATGATAGGTGTTAGACTTACCTGGAGGGTCTGAGAGGTACAATGATAGGTGACAGACTATAGGTGACAGACTTATTTGCAGGGTCTAAGAGGTACAATGATAGGTGACAGATTTACTTGTAGGTT
>JAPXFY010005562.1:0-14695 GCA_030674185.1 Monoplex corrugatus
GGGCGGACATCACGTGCCTAAGGTATGAGTACAAAAAAACTGTGAAAAATTGTGTTCTATTTTGAGGGTCATTATTTGCTTTTTTTCCATTTGTCTACTTTCGTTGCCTGCCCACCTCTCCCCCCCCCACACTTGTGTACGTGTATGCATATTCTTGTGATTATTTGGCCCACACTGTGCAAGTTAATAAGTTCAAATACCTGGGAACGGTCATTTCATCAGAGGGCAGATGCACATCGGAAATAGCTGGCAGAATCGGCCAAGCCAAAACAGCATTCAAGAAGATGACAGTATTCTTACCAATAAATGCCTCTCAATTAACATCAGAAAGAGAGTCCTTGAATGTTATATAGAACCGATACTGTTGTATGGATGAGATGCGTGGACAGTCAGCAAGCAAAGCCAGAGCAAGATTGAGGCAGCCAAGATGTGGTTTCTAAGAAGAATGTTGAGAGTTCCATGGACAGCAAAAAAAAACAAAACGAGACAGTCTTGATGGAGGCAGACACAAGTAGATCACTCATAAGGAAGATTAAGAAAAGACAAGCAACATGTATAGGGCATTTTATGAGGAAGGGGGTTTTGGAGCACCTGGTCACAATGGGAAAGCTGGAGGGAAAGAGAGCACCAGGTAGACCCAGGGAGAGAATGCTGGACGGACTTGCAGAATGGATGAGGATGAAGAGGGTGGGGGAGATGCTGGGGGCAACGAGAGATAGAGATGGTTGGAAGTCCATGGTTGCCAATGCCATGCAGCAGGGCACCTGATAATGATGATGCGCAAGCAGTAAGTTGCTGCGCAGTCTGTGCACTCCACATTCAGAGGGTTACACGTCATTGGGTCAGCCATGCATCTTTTCCAGTGATGGGGGATAGGGTGGGAGAAGCTGGGGTGTAGATGGGCTGTGCATGCTGATTTTTTCCGTGATTCGTATTTCATGCCATCGGTCACTGCTATGGATTACAAGCTCTTTGTCGTGTTATTTTGTTGGGTATGAGTGTATCAGGTCAGTCTCTAGTAGGTCTGCATGTTCGTTGATGTGGAAGATTGTTCTCACATGTGTATCAAGATCACATGTGTATCAAGAAATCTTTTGTCGAAATATTGAGGAATGTATTCCATGCTAAAGATGAACATATACAAAGAGAACCAACAAGACATGTTGACAAATGGCACAGAATGTGAAATGACATTTTCAAAGTTGTGTGTGAGGTAAACAGGAAATGACATAAGAAATAAGTAAAAAATAATGTAGACAGCTCCTCCTCAGATGGTAAGGGGAGAAGAGTGTTTTCATTTGGGCGGGAAGAGAAACACACAAAAGATGTTGGGGTAATCATCTTTATTTCCAGACTGGCTTGAAGGTGGTATAGGGATGCACATGGCAGGAATAATAATAATAATAATTACAATATTTATATAGCGCAAAATCTTGATAAAATCAAATCTAAGCGCTGAAACAGACACACACAGACGCACGCACACACACGCACGCACGCACCACACACACACACACACACACACACACACACACACACACACACACACACACACACACACACACACGCACATGGCTATAAATGGAGAGAAAGAATAAAAGCAATGGAAAATCATAGAGAGCATATTATATACAATTATATAGTACAATGTGATTCCCCTCCGAGTACAGATGCCTCTGCAAAATAAAACAAAAACCCTACTCAATAAACAAATGCCAAACGAAAACCAAAATCATCAAACATTTTCTTAATTTGCATCACTGTCAATAATAAAAATGACAAAATCTCCCCTGAAGACAAATTCTTTTGTCAGTATTAATAACTATGGTTAAAAACATAGCATCATAGTAACAGAATTTAACCAATTCATATTTTCAATCGAATTCACCTGTGTAAATTGTTATTCTTATTCCCTATCCAGGTAAACACCCAATCTTATTGTGATCCCATCCATTTTAACAATGAACTCCATAGGAACAAAATGCCAGTACCGTGACAAGACCATACCTTGCCGTGATAACTGTTACAAAGGGATCTCAGCATTACCACCGCAAACTCAAAAACAGTGCTCTCTCTCTCTTTCTCTCTCTCTCTCTCTCACTCTCTCTCTCTCTTTCTCTCTCTCTCTCTCTCTCTCTCTCTCTCTCTCTCTCTCTCTCTCTCTCTCTCTCTCTCTCTCTCTCTCTCTCTCTCTCCAACACCTGGTGTCTCAACAATATCATCTTCACTCACAATGCTATACGTCAGTAAACATCCATTAAAACACCTTGTTTCTGGAATCTTCAGCCCCCTGTCTGTAATCAGAGCTATACGCAGTTACAGAAGATTTCCTTCACAGTCACAATATCAACTATATGTTCAAAAAATAGTTTTTAATTTTTCCAGTCTCTGTAGGTGTCATCAATCAACACTTTGTGACCAGAAATGATGCTATGGGCCAAAATAATACCAGGAAATATTATCATGTTTGTTGCTTAACGTCCCGTCTTCTGCGTACAGCCATCTCAGAACGACCCACATCGTCTACCAAAAACAAAAACTTCACTGAGTGTGTGTCAACTGTTCCATTGACCAGGAGCAATAAATCATAGAAATATGTGACCCTCCACTACGAAATCAATCTAAACTAGCATTTTGGGCATTTTGAGATATACATATCACTGGAAAGTGTACATTCTGCTGATTATTTTGGTACTTGGATAAAGCTTGTACTCAAAAAAATGTAGAAGTTATGTATGTTTAAAGTCATTACGTTGTATGACGGCCATTTTGAGAAAACGACCTCTAAAGTTTTTATGTGCTCTCCTACACATTTTCCTTTAATTTCTTTTTTTGGTGGTTTTGACCCAGTTTGTTTCTAATTTTCGCTGTCATTATCTGAAAGGTGCACCAAAGAGCTTTCCATCAGTGTATTACATGTGCAGGTACTGTACAGGTTACGGTTCATAATAAGAGATAAAAATAGATACTTTTGGTAGGAAATCGCGTTCTTTCTGCTGCGATCAGTGCATTAAAATACCGTTTTAAACTGATTAATAATATTTTTTCAAGAAATAAATTTCTGTGGGGGATAGATAATAGTCTACAGAAATCAATTTTGAGAAAAAGTCAAAACACCCCAGATAGACCCTCAGTCACCTTTTCAGCTCCTAGTGCTGTTTGACTGACTGCGAGTTAAGACTGATTTCGTGGTGGGAGGTCACATATGCATCAAAACAATGAGTAGGGATAACACGGACAGTGATTATAAAGACAGTAACGCAATAAACCAAACTAATAATGTGACACGAGACAGTATTCATGGAATGGAATGGAATCTTTATTTAATGTCTGTTCACAATAGTGATTTTTAGACACACATACACACACATACACACACACACACACACACACACACACACACACACACACAACACACACACACACACACACACACACACACACACACACACACACACACACACACACACACACATACATAGGGAGAAAAAAAAAGTTGGGGGACGGGGATGGGAAGGGGTAGTGATAGTTTGAATGTAAGAAGGGGAACAATAACAATTAAGAATTCAGAACATTAAGTTAACAGTGTCAATCAATAACAGACAACAATTAATTAACTCTTCATAACAATCTGCCAACAGGGATCTGAGAATCAGCTGGACTACCGAAATAATATCATTATTTTTGTTGTAAAGGATATCTCTAGAGTCAGTACATGAAAAATCGAGATTGTTATTTCTATATGTCGTAAGAGAGTGTAAGGAATTCAGGGCCGAAACACTTGTCTAAAGGGGGTTACTTCTCTGAAGACCTTCTGTTGTCTAGCTCTCCCTAGAGTTTCTTTCTACCTGCACATGGTCAGTCCATTGACTTCCGGGAATAGTTCGGAGGACATTCGGGAAAGACCGAAGGACACTGGGAAAGACTAGATCTGCGGGCTTTGTGGGTTGGCTTCCCACCTTGCCTTTGATAACATGCCACGAGTTTTCCAAATGAAAGATGCTCCCAGGATTCACCGAAAGGGGGAGAGAATGATGAATCCATCGGCACTGACTCCATCACGACTGGAAACGCACAACGGACCATGATTAATGACCAGTTGGAATTTCCGTGTGCGTGTGGAAGGAGATTCACCACCAAACGCGGCATGAAGATCCACAGGACAAAAATGGGCTGTTTGAAGACACATACGAACCAGCAGCAGCGCACTGCGATAGCAGGTGAGACGTTGGATGACCAAGGCCAGGAATTAAACCATAGTGCCAAGGATATCCACGCTGACGGTTCTGATGCGGATTTTGCACAAGCTCTTAACGCCAAACGTGGAAAACTCAATTTGCCGCCTGCCGGTGCAAAAGAACAATGGGAGAAATTAGATGAGGAACTTGTCCTTAAGCTGAATGCGCTAATAGGGAACAGTACGCTGGAACACAAACTTGACACATACGGAGACATCATATACTCTATCTGCAGGGACACTTATGGAGTGAAGCAGCCAAAGACAAAAACGCCTCCCCAGAAATCCAGAAGACAGCAACAGATGGAGAGCATCCGGAGGGAGAAAAGGAAGCTTAAAAAGCGAATGAAAACTGCCTCAGAATTCGAGAAGCAAGGGCTCCTGGAACTCTGGAAAGATCTGAAGGCCAAACACAATGCTCTCAGCAAAGTGGAATCAGCAAGGCGAAGAAAGAGCAAAAAGAAGAAGACTCAAGATCGTTTCTTCAAAGATCCCTTTGACTTTGCAAGAAAGCTGTTTGAACAACCCAAATCAGGGACTCTCACAGTGGGCAAGGAAACCCTAGAGCAGCATCTCAGGGAAACATATTCCGATTCTCAGCGCGAGGCACCACTTGAAATCCAAAATCTGGTTTGGCCTGCAGCGCCAGAAGGAAAATTCAATAACAAACCACCAACACTGGATGAAGTGAAGAACGTAGTAAAGAAAGCCAGAGCCAAGTCAGCACCTGGACCAAACGGAATACCATACCTGCTCTACAAGAAATGCCCAAAAGTGCTCGAGTGGCTCCACAAGATGATTCGATCAGCATGGAGGAACCAGAAGATCAGCGACCAATGGATGAGAGCTGAAGGAGTGTACATTCCGAAGGAGCAGAACTCCAGCAGCATCAATCAGTTCAGGCCAATATCACTTCTGAACGTCGAGGGGAAAATCTTCTTCTCTGTTATGGCAGCAAGATTGACAAAATACCTGACTGAAAACAAGTATCTGGATATGTCAGTCCAAAAGGGAGGCATACCAGGAATGCCTGGATGCTTGGAACATGCCACGTTGATTTGGGATGCCATCCAAAAAGCAAGAACAGAGAAGAGAGACATTGACGTAGTTTGGCTTGATCTGGCGAATGCATATGGATCAGTTCCACACGATATGATCCAGCTGGCTCTTGAAATGTATCACATCCCAGAAAACATCCGAACAATGCTGAGGAAGTATTTCCAAGGGTTCTCAATGCGGTTCTCTACCAAAGAATACACCACGGACTGGATAGACCTAGAGGTGGGCATTGCAATGGCTGTGCAATCTCTCCCATACTGTTCGTGTTGGCAATGGAAGTCATCTTGAAAGCTGCAATGAAGAGTTCAGGTCCAGTGAATCTGGGAGATAGATACCAGATGCCTCCTCTGAAAGCTTTCATGGATGACACAACAGTCTTGTCCACGGATGAGGAAGAGACACACCAAATCTTAAAGCAGCTGGATGAGCTGGTGGCCTCTTCAAGAATGAGGTTCAAACCTAAGAAATCCCGAAGTCTCTCACTGCGAAAAGGAAAAGTGGCAGATTCAGTCAAATTCATGGTAGCCAACCAAGCCATCCCCACTGTCACAGAAGAGCCAGTAAAAAGTCTCGGAAGATGGTATGATGACTCCCTGAAAGACACACAAAGGGGATGTGAAACCAAGCAAACAGCAGAAGAAGGCCTGAAGAAAATAGATAACTGCGGACTGCCAGGCAAATACAAAGTCTGGTGTCTACAGTTCATGCTGATACCAAAGCTGCTGTGGCCACTGCTAATCTATGACATTTGCACCAGCACAGTCGAAGCAATGGAAGCCAAAATCAACAAATACACAAGAAAATGGCTCGGTGTCCCACCTGGTCTCACTGATGTTGCATTCTACTGTCGTCAAGCAATGCTGAAGCTACCTCTGAAATCCATAGTGGAGGAATACAAAGTTGGAAAAGCAAGACTGTTGAGCATGCTGGAGGAATCGGAGGACAATATCGTGAGAGCAGTTCATCCAAAGCTGAGAACTGGCAGAAAGTGGAAAGTCCAAGAGGCTGTAAACAATGCCAAGAGAAACCTCAGCATCAAAGAAATAATTGGACACACGCAAACCAACAGACAGGGACTGGGAGCAACAAAAATGCAGTGGTGGTCCAAAGCCAAAGGGAAGGAAAAAAGAGACATGATCATACAGGAGTTGAAGGAAGAAGAAGATGTCAAAAGAGTGCAGAAGGCAGTCCAGCAAGGTCAACAGGGGCAATGGACAACATGGGACAGTGCACTCCAAAGAAGTCTCAGCTGGAACGATATGTGGCACATGGCTCCTCTAAGGATAAGCTTCCTCCTCAGATCTGTATATGACCTGCTCCCCTCGAATGCAAACTTAGTGAAATGGGGGAAAGCAGACGACCCAGCATGTCCGCTCTGTCAGAAGAAACAAACAGTGGAACATGTCCTAAGCTCTTGCAAAGTAGCGCTAGCCCAAGGAAGGTATACATGGAGGCACAACCAAGTTCTGAAAGTGATCACAGATGTGGTTAGCGAAAAAACCATGACCCCAAACGCACCAATTGCTATGACAACGTTCTACAAAGCAGGAGGGAAACAGGTCTGGCCCGAAAGGGCTATGACAACCAGCACATTGCCAAAGGGTCTTCTGGATGGAGCAGTCGACTGGGAGTGTACAGCAGACCTCCCAGAGTGGAGAAATTACCCAGATGTCATCAGCAAGACAGGCATGAGACCAGACATCGCTCTCCACTCTGACTCCTCGAAACAAGTGATTCTGATAGAACTCACTGTGCCATACGAAAGCAGAATGGAAGAAGCACATATCTACAAGACCGAAAAATACGCCGGTCTTGCCAGCACCCTGAAGAAAGCAGGTCTGCGGGTCAAAATCTTCGCCATAGAGGTCGGGGCAAGAGGGTTTGTGGGCACCTCCGCTTATGATCTCATGAAACAACTCGCCATTTCTGGGAAGAAGAGGACTAGAGCCCTTAAAGCGATGGCAGAGGCAGCAGAAAGGAGCTCAAGCTGGATCTGGGCAAGGAGGAACCAAAAAAGTGAACTTCATAAGGATTAAATTCCCTACAGATGATGTGTGCCCCGTTAGCACATTGGTAAAACCGCGTACCGCAGTTCTGAAGCGCAGAATCGCCCAGGTTCGATCCCCGGCGTGGGAAAAAAAAAAAAAAAATAGACAACAGCAGAAGGGCATCCAGGAGTCATGACCTGGATGTGGCCCGGCCCCCCGAGAGTGTAAGGAATTCAGGGCCGAAACACTTGTCTAAAGGGGGTTACTTCTCTGAAGACCTTCTGTTGTCTAGCTCTCCCTAGAGTTTCTTTCTACCCGTAAGTAAAATAGGACATTCAAAGAGCAGATGGTGGACAGATAGATCTAATTCTTATGAACAAATACATACATTCTGTGTATATTTTGTTTTCCAAGAGTTAAGTCTTAGTTTGTATATCAAGGACGCTAGCTGTCTGGGGAAGTTAGGTATCAGGCTTTGGGTATTGGAAAAATTTGTATACAGTGAACATTCTAACACAGAACCAAGTTCATGAACTGACAGTCGTATGTTATGGAAAGTTACGGTATTTGACAGTATTCATATAAACCAAAATAGTCACAATGTGATGTTGAACAGCAAAGCCATGGCACTGATAGCCACAAGTCAAAAGAACTCACATAAAAGAAAATTAAAACTTTATGATAACTTGGATACAAATGAGCAAGAAATACCAACCCTTTGTTATCCCTAACAGATCAAATCAAATCAAATTGTATTATTTATCATAACCCTGCCAACTCTGAAACAATATCAAAGCTTTCATCGCATCAAAAATCTCACTCAACAGAAAGACAAAACTTACTACAAAACTTTTCTCAAAGTCACTCTACTCGCATTAGTCACAGTGAAACAAATCATAAAACGATTTTAATTTTCTACTGTTCTTTTTCACAAGCTGTTTCCAAAAGGTTGGTTTGGGTTTTACGTCCCTTTCCACACGATGTGACACCTGGACGACTCGGCCTCACCAAACTGACACCAGCAAACCAGTTCAGTTGGTAGGAGTGGAACCAAAATGGTCCCACACAGTTCGACCCAGATTCGAACCACAGACCTTGGGGTCTGAGGCAGATGCGTTACAGGGCCGCCCAAACTTCCCAAAATCATTGAAGCCTTTCTTTATAACATACCATAGGCATACCTGCAAAACTTTGTCTGCTCAAACACATGGATGTAGGCCTTCAGAAAAAACGTTTCTTTTTCTCTGGCACTGGATAACTTCCATTGTGTTCCAACAAAACTACAAACCTCTAGCTTCCTTTGACCACAAAACAATTTTCAATATAGTCTATAACTATTGTCAATAATATTTAGCATCTCACCTTAGTCAGAAACATCTTTAAGCATAATTGAACAAGCCAAGTTCCAAAAATTTTCCCATCAAAATCAAAATGGCTGCTCTTTCAACAGAGATGCATTCTGGTACAGTATTATAAAAAAAAAGCAAACTTACAAAATGTGGGTTTTACAATGTCAAATTTTTCTTTTCATTTATATTTTAACTGTAAAATTAATATTCTCCCCCCCCCCCCCCCCCCCCCCAAAAAAAATTAAATAACAAAATTGTTTTCTTTTTTGTTTTTCTTCTTTCCTAACATGCTGAGAAAGCTTCAAAATCGAAGGGAAGCAAACCAAATATTTTTCTCAGTTCTAGTTTTATACCTTGTTACTTCCCTTGCGCTGCCTCACTACTGCATATCATAGATCAGAGATAACAAAAGAAAAAAAAGAAAAAAAACCCACAAATATTCTGTGCCATGCTCAAATGTTTGAGCATGGTACGATAATAATATACTATTCCATAATTTTAGATTGCATACTGATGACCTGATCAGACTTATACTTAGTAAGACATAAAATCTAAAGTAATGAAATTAACTGCATTCACAAGTCACCATGATGTACTGATTAGCTAATTAGATTGGTGACAAGAAAGTTGTTGGTTCATAGGAGTAAAAAGGACAAAGTGTGTCCATGTCTGCATAATTTTGTAACATTTGTGCTTTTTAGTAACTGTGCTATTCTAGTTTCTCAGCTGTACAGAGATATGCAATGATAAAAAATTAGTGTGTTTAAAACGAATGTTTGTTTTGTTCTTATTGATCTGTGTTTAAAAAAACGGAAATTACGTTATGGAATGATAATGATGATGATGATGATAACAATAACAATAATGATAATAATGATAATACGAAGAAGAAGAATGCGAAGAATGCGAAGGAATGCGAAGAAGCAAGAAGAAGGAAGAAGCGAAGAATGGAAGAAGAAGAAGAAGAAGAAGAAGAAGAAGAAGAAAGAAGAAGAAGAAGAAGAAGAAGAAAGAAGAAGAAGAAGAAGAAGAAGAAGAAAGAAAGAGAAGAAGAAGAAGAAGAAGAAGAAGAAGAAGAAAGAAGAAGAAGAAGAAGAAGAAGAAGAAGAAGAAGAAGAAGAAGAAGAGAAGAAGAAGAAGAAGAAAGAAGAAGAAGAAGAAGAAGAAGAAGAAGAAGAAGAAGAAGAAGAAGAAAAGAAGAAGAAGAAGGAAGAAAGAAGAAGAAGAAGAAGAGAAAGAAAGAAGAAAAAGAGAAGAAGAAGAAGAGAAAGAGAAGAAGAAGAAAGAAGAAGAAGAAAGAAGAAGAAGAAGAAGAAGAAGAAGAAGAAGAAGAAGAAGAAGAAGAAGAAGAAGAAGAAGAAGAAGAAGAAGAAGAAGAAGAAAGAAGAAGAAGAAGAAGAAAGAAGAAGAAGAAGAGAAGAAGAAGATGAAGACAAAGAAGAAGAAGAAGATTTATATGGCGCCAAATTTTGACAAATGAAACCAAAGCACACCCACGCACCAGTCATACAGTTGCAGAATTCATCGTTGGAAACGAAGTGTGTTTTTAGATTGAATTTAAAAGCAGAAAGGGTAGGTGATAGACAATGGGAGAGTGGAACTTTATGCCAGGCAGTTAGTCTTATAGCAGCAAAAATGTGCTGACCATCAGTTGATAATTTAAATCAAGGAACCTGACAGGAAATAGTATCTGAAGCTGCGCCCAAGGTTTGAGTTGGCGTATACATATTGATGTTGTCACAAAGGATGGAGTGGACTGATGAATAGATTTGTAACACAAAGTATCCAGCTTATATCCAGTTCTGTTCAAAACAGGCAACCAGTGCTGAGAGGAGAGGAGAGGACTGACATGATCAAACTTTTCCTTTCGGAGAACAAGATTAGCAGCTGAGTTTTGTATGCGTTGCAGACGGAGGAGAGAAGAAGCTGGTAGTCCGGGTTCAGAAAGCAGAGCATTGCAATAATCAAGACAAGACAAAATAAGAGATGTGACAAACTTACATGCAGCCTCGGTTGGAAAATATCTTCTAATGTAATCAATGTGCTGATTCTGATAATAGAAAGATTGGCAGGTCTTCGTTAGAAATTTCTGTATAGAAAGAGTGTTGTCCAAGGTTACACCCAGGTTCTTGACAGAATCAGAGACATGGATGATGTTGTCACCTAGCTGGATGACATTCAGTATAATAGAGGCAGGTTTGCTTATGGTGGCTATGAGCATGACTTCACTTTTATCACTATTTAACTGTAGCATATTTTTGACATCCAGTTCTGGATATCTATGTAGCAGCTGAGTGCTTCTGAGATAAGGCAAGTGATATTTTCAGGGGTAGTGCTCTTCTGAAGTTGTGAGTCAATGAGCCCTTAAGATAGAGTGATATTTTCAGGAGTAGTGCTCTTCTGAAGTTGTGAGTCAATGAGCCCTTAAGATAGAGTGATATTTTCAGGAGTAGTGCTCTTCTGATGTTGTGAGTCAATGAGCCCTTAAGATAGTAAATTCCTGGCAGCAGCCCACTGGGGTCGATAAACCTTATTATACCTTTCTTTAGTGTGGACTGATAGGGGTTGGAACCATTTGAACATGATGACTAGATAGATGTTGAACATAGTGTGGGGATGTTGGCTTCAGGACACGATGGTTCTTGTGAACGCATGGGCAGTGATGCATGACCAGGACACATGGGGTGACCCTGAAGTCTTCAGACCGGAACGATTCCTGGATGAACAAGGTGAAGATGCTGTTATTATTTAATGCTGTGTTGTCACTGAGATATTGTTGCTCTTTGTACTGACCTTCATCATCATCAGGTGCCCTGCCGCATGGCGTTGACGATCATGGACTTCCAACCACCTCTATCTCTCGTTGCCCCCAGCATCTCCCCCACCTTCCTTGTCCCCAGCCACTCTGCAAGTCCGTCCAGCATTCTCTCTCTGGGTCTACCTGGTGCTCTCTTTCCCTCCAGCTTTCCCATTGTGACCAGGTGCTCTAAATCTCCCTTCCTCATAAAATGGCCTATAAATGTTGCTTGTCTTTTCCTAATCTTCCTTATGAGTGATCTACTTGTGTCTGCCTCCATCAAGACTGTCTCGTTTGTTTTCTTTACTGTCCATGGAACTCTCAACATTCTTCTGAGAAACCATATCTCGGCTGTCTCGATCTTGTTCTGGCTTTGCTAGCTGACTGTCCACGCCTCGCATCCGTACAACAATATTGGTTCTATATAACATTCAAGGACTCTCTTTCTGATGTTAATTGATAGGCATTTGTTGGTAAGAATGCTTGTCATCTTCCTGAATGCTGACCTTACTGTTTATATCTATGTTGTTGTTCATGTCAATGATATTATTCATTATTTAGATACTAACATTTTTTCAGCTGGAACAGTCTCAACTTAGAGTGTGACCATGATCTGCAACATGAAGTGGCAATATCAAGCATCTCTATTTCAAATTCTCAAGAAATGTGGTTTGCAGCTATAGAGTGTCTGCTTATCAAACACCAGCATTGCTCAACAAGACACTTTGCCAGTAAGGAGAACACCTGCTTCAAAAGTTGTTCAATTACAGAGAGCTGAAGCAAAGACAACATCAACAGAAAAGACAACTGCAGCAATACAAAGTTATCAAGAAGGCCAGCCTAGGTAGCTGTGGCATTAACTCGGTCTCCATAACACTCAGGTCATAGGGGGAGTGAGGCGATAAAAAACCTCAGCCTCACTATGGGGCCAGAATTGTTAGGGCAGCACAATTTTCCCTCGCTGCTATGCCTTTTGTAGCACTGAAGGTCAGGTATTTATTTATAGCTGGGTGGCTGCACTGGAGACCCCATGCACAAAGATTCTTTCCACAAATCCACACTCTTTCAGTAAGACTCAAACCAGGCTTACATGGAAGTGACCAAGAAGCATGAAACCTCACATCCTCATAAAGGTTAACCCAATATTGTAATGTTCTCTCCTTAGGCCAGTCACCAAGATGTAGTGGTTAGCGCAGCTGACTAATGACTGGAAGGCTTGGGGTCTGAATTCCACAAATCCAATGAAAATCCTAGTAGTGTTTTCAGCCCCAGCCGGCCCTTGCCCATTGTTCAGCAAGCTAGGAGATCATTGTGAAGATTTGGGACCACACAGTCGAGTTTCGTCCCCTTTCTGGATGCTTCAGTGAGGATGTTGTTCAAATTTCCTGACCAGCACTGAAGGTGTCTGTATCTCTCAAGCCTGTTCAACATGCCAGGATATATCATGAAAAGAAACATAGATTGCAGCCCTGTCACACAGTATCAATCCCTGATGGACCTCCATGGCATCATGATTGCCATCCCTGATCGTCATGCATCATTATAGCATTATGAAAAAAAAACTAAACAGACAAAGTGAAATGGCGCAGGTATGGGGACAGCAAAGAATATACAATTTGAAAAAAATGAATTTTAATTGTTGATTATTGACTTTGATTCTGACAGGAAAGATAAAGGGCAAACTGGACAGCTGGATCCCCTTCTCCTTGGGCCGGCGGTCATGCCTTGGGGAGTCCCTCGCCAAGCCTGAGTTAATGCTGGTGCTGGCTTGTCTGCTGAAGAAGGTGAACATCTCCTGGCCCCCATGCACAGAGTACAGCCAAGCTTATAGCAACGTCGGCATCGCTATCCACGTACCTCGACCTTACCGCATCGTCGTCACTGCGCGTCATGCAGCTGCGTCACAGAATGTCGTCAAACATCCACGTCATTGAGTGATGTCACTAGACAAGGTCACTTCATGACTGGATGACGTCTGTCTCTTAACACCGTCACCGAACGAACCGTGTCATTGAAATGACGTCACCAAACCACATCAATCTGTTGACCTCACTTCAGTAGCAACTGAATGATGAGACCAGCATTGATGAATATTATACAAGTGTGGAACTATTTTTAGCAGTGACTCCAGAACATTCCATGTATACACTATGTACGCGGTGCTCAGAAACATGTGTTATATTGACACTGTGTAAAGTTAACTGACAGTTGGTAATTTTGACTTTTTTGGTGACTGTTGTTACCACCGAATTTGTAGGATTGATCACAATATGGTTTGCATTACATCATTCTAATACTTGGTTTATGCATATTTGTAATGTATCTTCTATTTCTGAAATTTCTGTCCCGTTCGTGTTTAGACTGGTGCTCTCAGCAGCCATTGATGTGGATACAGAATAAGGTAGAGCTAGGATTGAACTTTGTGGTACACCAAATGATACCCTTTCTTAAAAAGAGAATTTACCACGAGCACTTAGATGCTAGACTATTTCCTTAAGGTATGACTGGAAGAAAGGAAGGATATGGGGGTTATTTAGATAGACGTTTAATTTTGAAAGAAGAGTTTATGGTCAGTAGGGTCAAATACCTTCTTGTTTGTTGTTCTTGTCTCTTTCGCACACACTCACTCACACACACACACACACACACACACACACACACACACACACACACACACCACACACACACACAACACACACTCTCTCTCTCTCTCTCTCTCACTTACACGCACACACACACACACGCACACACACACATACAGACACACACACACACACACACTCTCTCTCTCACTCACACACACACATACACACACACTTAAACACACACACACACACACACACACACACACACACACACACACACACACACACACTTACACACACACTCAGATGAGGGGCAGTGAATTGATACTTCTTATGTTCTGGGCTGAGATTGAACTCAGGTCCTCAGATATTTAGTCCATGGCTCTATCAAGCGAACCATCCATTCACCATACAGAGATATAAACAGGCAAAAGATCTTCACACTAGGTTCTATCAAGAGAACCAGCCATTCACCATACAGAATATAAACAGGCAAAAGATCTTCACACTATGGCTCTATCAAAGCAACCAGCCATTCACCATACAGAGATATAAACAGGCAAAAGATCTTCACACTAGGGTTCTATCAAGCGAACCAGCCATTCACCATACAGAGATATAAACAGGCAAAAGATCTTCACACTAGGGCTCTATCAAGCGAACCAGCCATTCACCATACA
>JAPXFY010000556.1:7500-12500 GCA_030674185.1 Monoplex corrugatus
GTCTCTTGTGTTGTGTGCGCGTCTCACACGTTGCTGTGTGTGTTTGAATTGTGTACATTTCTTCACTACGTGTTTGCTGCGGCCGTCTGTGTTTGCTGAGTGCATGTGTGTTGCAATATTTGGAGTATGTGTGTGTTGTGTGTGTTGTGTGTGTGTGTGTGTTGTTTGTTTGTTGTGTTGTTGTTTGTGTTCGCGTGTTAGAGATGTTGTTTTGTGTTGCGCCGGTTGTATGACATTTGTTGTGGTTATTGATTTTTGTCATTATGTGCTGTTTTTATGTGTCGCTCATATGTGTTGTGTGTTGTGTTTGTTTCTGTACGTTGTGTGTGTCTGTATCTTTGTTGTGGTGTGTGTGTTGTGTTTGTGGTTTTTGTGTGTGTGTGTGTTTTGTGTGTTCATGTTTTTTAGTTCCTGCGAGTTCGACAGTAATCAAACTGTTACTATTCTTGCTCACTGCTAATGCTTCTGGCCTCTCTTTACGTCATCTTCGTACATTGCATGTTTGTGTGTGACCTATATCCCCACCTTCCTCTCTTCTTCTTCTTCTTCTTTTCTCTTCCTCACGCTCTTATCTCTCTTCTCTTCTTCTCTCTTCTCTCTCTTCTTTCTCTCTTTCCTCTGTCTCTTCATTCTATATGTCGCCTCTCTTCTATCTCTCTGTCTCTCTGTATCTCTCTCATTCTATCATCTCTATCTATCTATCTATCATCTATCTATCTATCTATCTATCTATATATCTTCTATCATCTATCTATCTCTTCTCTATCTCACTCTGTCTCCTTCTTCTCTCTTCGATCTCTCTTCTCTTTCTTCTTCTTCTCTCTTCTCGTCTTCTCTTCTCTCTTCACCATTCTTCTTCTCTCTTTCTCTCTGTCTCTCTTCTTCCTATTCTTTTCTCTCCTCTTCTTGCTCTCACTCGCTTCTTCTTCTATCGTTCTCTGTCTCTTGATGTACTATCTTTTCTTATCTATCTATCTATCTCTCTATCTATCTATCTATCTATCTTCATCTATCCTTTCTCTATCTCACTCTGTTCTTCTTTCCCTCTTTCTTCTCTCTCTCTCTTTTCTTTGTCTTCTCAATTCTCTCTCTCTTCTCCTCACTCTTCTCTCTTCAACACTCTCTCTCTCCACTCTCTCTCTTCTCTCTCTCTCTCTTCTCTTCTCTCTCTCTTCTCTCTCTCTCTCTTTCTCTCTCCCTGACCTGGTTAGTGCGCATTATTTGGCTATGTCGGTCGTTTGTCAGCTCGCACCTTTCCCATTCCGACGGTAACAAGGTAACTGATGATGGGTCAGAATGGGTCATGCCATGTAAACAAAGTAACCGAGACTGGCCAGAATGGGTCATGCAAAGTATTGACAGTCCCTTCGCTTGATGAAATGACTTTCGCGTGGCGTCGGAAGTTTGGAGGTGACTGTCGAGAGTGTGACGAGGATCGATGCTCTGAGTTCCATCCACCTACGTGATGTTTCTTGTTAGCTTGTATAGATTAATGAGCTCAGACTGAGTATGATTTGCAGGTAATTCTGAAGTCAATGAAATGTCATGCAACCAAGATTATCATCTTTAACTTAGTAACCAAATGAATGGTGTACATTGTCACCATTTTTGTCTTTATGTGTTATTTTTTGCAATCCAAAATCATGTCTCAGACTGTATATGATTTGGTCCTAGACTGTGTATGACTTGGTCCTAAACTGTGTGTGACTTGATCCTAGACTGTGTGTGACTTGGTCCTAGACTGTGTGTGACATGGTCCTAGACTGTGTATGACTTGGTCCTAGACTGTGTATGACTTGGTCCTAGACTGTGTGTGACTTGGTCCTAAACTGTGTATGACTTGGTCCTAGACTGTGTGTGACTTGGTCCTAGACTGTGTGTGACTTGGTCCTACACTGTGTGTGACTTGGTCCTAGATTGTGTGTGAATTGGTTCTAGAATGTGTATGACTTGGTCCTAGACTGTGTGTGAATTGGTCCTAGACTGTGTGTGACTTGGTCCTAGACTGTGTATGACTTGGTCCTAGACAGTGTAAGACTTGGTCCTAGACTGTGTATGACTTGATCCTAGACTGTGTGTGACTTGGTCCTAGACTATATGTGACTTGGTCCTAGAATATGTGTGACTTGGTCCTAGTCTGTGTGTGACTTGGTCCTAGACTGTATGTGACTTGGTCCTAGACTGTGTATGACTTGTTCCTAGACTGTGTATGACTTGGTAACAGACTGTGTGTGACTTGGTCCTAGACTGTGTGTGACTTGGTCCTAGACTGTGTGTGACTTGGTCCTAGACTGTGTGTGATTTGGTCATAGACTGTGTGTGACTTGGTCATAGACTGTGTGTGACTTGGTCCTAGACTGTGTGTGACTTGGTCCTAGACTGTGTATGACTTGGTCCTAGACTGTGTGTGACTTGGTCCTAAACTGTGTATGACTTGGTCTTAAACTGAGTATGACTTGGTCCTAGACTGTGTATGACTTGGTCCTAGACTGTGTATGAGTTGGTCCTAGAATGTGTATGAATTGGTCCTAGACTGTGTATGACTTGGTCCTAGACTGTGTATGACTTGGTCCTAGACTGTGTATGACTTGGTCCTAGACTGTGTGTGACTTGGTCCTAGACTGTGTATGACTTGGTCCTAGACTGTGTGTGACTTGGTCCAAGACTGTGTGTGACTTGGTCCTAGACTGTGTGTGACTTGGTCCAAGACTGTGTGTGACTTGGTCCTAGACTGTGTGTGACTTGGTCCTAGACTGTGTATGACTTGGTCCTAGACTGTGTATGACTTGGTCCTAAACTGTGTGTGACTTGGTCCTAGACTGTGTATGACTTGGTCCTAGACTGTATGTGACTTGGTCCTAGACTGTGTGTAACTTGGTCCTAGACTGTGTATGACTTGGTCCTAGAATGTGTGACTTGGTCCTAGACTGTGTGTGACTTGGTCCTAGACTGTGTGAATTGGTCCTAGACTGTGTGTGACTTGGTCCTAGACTGTGTGTGACTTGGTCCTAGACTGTGTATGACTTGGTCCTAGACTGTGTATGACTTGGTCCTAAACTGAGTATGACTTGGTCCTAGACTGTGTATGACTTGGTCCTAGACTGTGTATGACTTGGTCCTAGAATGTGTATGAATTCGTCCTAGACTGTGTATGACTTGGTCCTAGACTTTGTATGACTTGTTCCTAGACTGTGTATGACTTGGTCCTATACTGTGTGTGACTTGGTCCTAGACTGGGTATGACTTGGTCCTAGACTGTGTGTGACTTGGTCCTAGACTGTGTGACTTGGTCCAAGACTGTGTGTGACTTGGTCCTAGACTGTGTATGATTTGGTCCTAGATTGTGTGTGATTTGGTCCTAGGCGTGTGTGACTTGGTCCTAGACTGTGTATGACTTGGTCCTAGACTGTGTATGACTTGGTCCTAGACTGTGTATGACTTTGGACCTAGACTGTGTTTGACTTGGTCATAGACTGTGTATGACTTGGTCCTAGACTGTGTGTGACTTGGTCCTAGACTCTGTGTGACTTGGTCATAGACTGTGTATGACTTTGTCCTAGACTGTGTATGACTTGGTCCTAGACTGTGTGTCACTTGGTCCTAGACTGTGTGTGACTTGGTCCTAGACTGTGTGTGACTTGGTCCTAGACTGTGTATGACTTGGTCCTATATTGTGTGTGACTTGGTCCCAGACTGTGTATGACTTGGTCCTAGACTGTGTGTGACTTGGTCCTAGATTGTGTATGACTTGATCCTAGAATGTGCATGACTTGGTAATAGACTGTATGTGACTTGGTCCTAGACTGTGTGTGACTTGGTCCTAGACTGTGTATGACTTGGTAATAGACTGTCTATGACTTGGTCCTAGACTGTGTATGACTTGGTCCTAGACTCTGTGTGACTTGTTCCTAGACTGTGTATGACTTGGTCCTAGACTATTTGTGACTTGGTCCTAGATTGAGTGTATGTGACTTGGTCCTAGACTATGTGTGACTTGGTCTTAGACTGTGTATGAATTGGTCATAGACTGTGTGTGATTTGGTCATAGACTGTGTGTGATTTGGTCCTAGACTGTGTGTGACTTGGTCCTAGAGTGTGTATGACTTGGTCCTAGACTGTGTATGACTTGGTCCTAGCCTGTGTATGGCTTGGTCCTAGACTGTGTATGACTTGGTCCTAGACTGTGTGTGACTTGGTCATAGACTGTGTGTGACTTGGTCCTAGACTGTGTATGACTTGGTCCTAGACTGTATATGACTTGGTCCTAGACTGTGTATGACTTGGTCCTAGACTGTGTATGACTTGGTCCTAGACTGTGTATGATTTGGTCCTAGACTATTTGTGACTTGGTCCTAGATTGTGTGTATGCGACTTGGTCCTAGACTATGTGTGACTTGGTCTTAGACTGTGTATGAATTGGTCATAGACCATGTGTGATTTGGTCCTAGACTGTGTGTGACTTGGTCCTAGAGTGTGTATGACTTGGTCCTAGACTGTGTATGACTTGGTCCTAGACTGTGTATGACTTGGTCCTAGCCTGTGTATGACTTGGTCCTAGACTGTGCATGACTTGGTCCTAGACTATGTATGACTTGGTCCTAGACTGTTTGTGACTTGGTCCTAGATTGTGTGTATGTGACTTGGTCCTAGACTATGTGTGACTTGGTCCTAGACTGTGTATGAATTGGTCATAGACTGTGTGTGATTTGGTCCTAGACTGTGTGTGACTTGGTCATAGAGTGTGTATGACTTGGTCCTAGACTGTGTATGACTTGGTCCTAGCCTGTGTATGACTTGGTCCTAGACTGTGTATGACTTGGTCCTAGACTGTGTGTGACTTGGTCATAGACTGTGTGTGACTTGGTCCTAGACTGTGTATGACTTGGTCCTAGACTGTATATGACTTGGTCCTAGACTGTGTATATTTGACTTGGTCCTAGACTGTGTGTGACTTGGTCCTAGACTCTGTGTGACTTGGTCCTAGACTCTGTGTGTGACTT
>JAPXFY010000556.1:17500-22500 GCA_030674185.1 Monoplex corrugatus
AAATGAAAAAAAACGTTGGACTTGATGCCGCCCTCATACCACGTTCCATAACCCTGAATGAAAAATCTTGGATTTAGTACCACACTTCATGAGTTCCAGATTCCCTTAATGAACAATGTTGGATTTGGTGCCGCCATTTACAATGAGTTCCACAATTCCCTTAATGAAAAATGTTGGATTTGGTGCCGCCATTTACAATGAGTTCCTCAAGTCCTTAAATGAAAAATGTTGGATGTGGTGCTACCCTTTACACTGAGTTCCACCCTTTTAATGAAAAACATAGTGGGTTGACGCCACCCTTCATGATAAGTTCCACACTTCCCTAAATGAAAGATGTTGGACGTGGTGCCACCATTTATATACGTTCCACGCTCCCTAAATGAAAAATGTTGGATTTATTGCCGCCCTTTATACGTTCCATACTCCTTAAAAGGAAAATGATGGATTTGGTGCTACCCTTTATCATACGTTCCACATTCACTAAAAACAAACAAACAAACAAATCGTAGGATCTAGCACCGCCATTTTTTAGTTCCGCATTTCCTAAACAAACAACAACAACAACAACAACAAAATGTTGGACTTGGCATCACTCTTTAAAGGTTCCGTTTCCGACTATTTACTCAGCGCAGCGTTTGTGTGTCGGAAAAGGAATTGCATATGCACACAAACAACACACGCGCGATATGGTGGAAAGAGGTCCAAAATGAGACTGGCATATATATAAGCGTTTAAACCCTACGCGCTAAGAAGATCCTGAGTTTCTACCTAACTTGATATCATAAATCATTCTTGCATAGTGCTATAAAATAATAATAATAATAATAATAATAATAATTATTATTTAATAATAATAATAATAATAATAATAATAATAATAATAATAATAATAATAATAATAATAATAATAATAATAACAACAACAATAATAATAATAAACTTTCGGCTCGCTGCGTATTTAACACAATCATACTTTCGCTGGAGCGCGGAGAACCCAAGCGAGCTGACGACAGTCCACTATCTCTATGCACTGTCTCAATTTTCGGTAGGGTTGCGTAATAGTTATTTTTATCTTTCCATAAGTCATGGATACTGACATGACTTATAGTGTATTTTAACAGTGTATATTTGATACTCTGCATACGTATACATACATGAAGGTGGATTCGGCGCTAACAGATCAGCACATATGTTGACCTGAGGGGTGGAAAATATCCATCCTTTACCCACCAGACGGGGGTATATAGACTGAATAGAACTCTGGACTTTCCGATTGAAAATTTGCAGTTTACCGGCTTGACTACCTTGCCCGTCCACAGATTATGTATGCTATGAATAAACACTATGTCCCTCGGACTACCGACTGAAAGTTTATGGGTTCGAATCCCCTTCAGACCCTAAGAAATATTATAGTGGGATTCTTTTGCAACAAACCGGCTGCTGCCCAGAGTTGAGTGCGCTATGGGTTCCTTGGGAAGACTGGGGCCACACAGTCGAGTCTTAATCACTTTATAGATATGTCATATAGGGTGATGATAAAATCTTCTGACCAACACCTCAGGTGTCTGTATCTATCGGGCCTGGTTGACGTCATTGATACATTATGATAGTAAGTGTACATTACAACCCTGTGGCGCAGTTTCGATCCTAGATTGAACTTCGTAGCAGCACGATTATCATTTCCATCACCACCATCATCATCGCTTTGTAAAACATATGCCAACTTCTGTGGTACCAAAGAAATAAAAGGGAAGCAGGGAGAAATTTTTTATATTATGAATCAAAGAACATAACTCGTGAGAGTCACATAGGAATTATCTCCCGTGTTGTAGATCTTCTCAAATCTAACACAGTTTGCGCTACCCATTCCGCTAGCATATAAGCAGATACAAAGCACAAAAAGTGGAGTCATCATCATCATCATCATCATCATCATCATCATCATCATCATCATCATCATCATCATCATCATCATCATCATCATCATCATCATCATCATCATCATCATCATCATCATCATCGTCGTCGTCGTCGTCGTCGTCGTCCTCCTCCTCCTCCTCCTCCTCCTCCTCCTCCTCCTCATCACCATCATCATCATCATCACCACCACCATCGTCATCATCATCAGTAGCTTGCCGCATGGCGTTGGCGTTAATTCCCTTCACTCGAATCTATCTCTTGCCGTTGCAAGTACACCTTCGACCCCCTCTGTCCTCAGCCACCCTGCAAGTCCGTCCAATATTTTCTCCCTGGGTCTACCTGATGTTTTTCTTTCCCTGCACTTTTCTGTTGATAACAAGAATGTCAAACTATATTTCTAAAAAAAAAACAAAAACATTTCGCTAAAATATGGTGCCAATCTCCGTATTTTCCATAAACACCATAAATGATACCATCGACGTAAAGCCTTTTTCTTCATCCCCGGACTTAATAGTAATATTCCAACCATTATAATGGTGTCAATGACATGACCGAGATATATGAGGATGGAAATCCTTCTCACCCACGCGCTTCATCCCGCGCACACAAACTTACGTATAATGACTGGCATATTATGGTTTATGATGCTGAGTCGAAGGTCAAACCACACGTGCATAATGAGGACAGATGATCTGAATCCCAGTCTCCCCTTCTTAAGATCTTAAGGTCTTTCACTATATAAAATACCTTGCGTAGGTTGGAGGAGTTTATGAGTTTTATGGTATACATATATATAGAGAGAGAGGGGGGAGGGAGGAAGGGTGGGAAGGAGAGAGAGCAGAGAGACAGACGGGCAGGTAGAGGCGGAGGGGGAGATAAAGAGAGAGCGAGAAAGAGAGAGAGAGAGACAGACAGACAGAGACAGAGAGACAGACAGAGACAAAGACAGACAGACAGACAGACAGACAGGCAGACAGACAGGCAGACAGGCAAACTGATGTAGAGAGACAGAGATACAAAAGACAGAAAGATAGACAGACAGAGAAACAGACAGCAGATAGATAGGCAGGTAGACAGACAGACAGACATATGGATACATAGATATGTAGATATACAAATAGATGTATAGATGTATAGATGTATAGATATATAGATATATAGATAGATAAGCAGACAGATAGATATATAGACTAGACAGATAGATATATAGATGCATACGCACACATATACATACATACATACATGCATACATACATACATACATACATACGTACATACGTACATACATACATACATGCATGCATAAGTGGATGGATGGATGGATAAATGGATGGATATATGGATGGATGGATGGATAGACAGACAGATAGACAGACACTTAGATACATATCTACATAAACAGACAGACAAGTAGAATAGATAGATAGACAGACAGACAGACAGATAGTGAGTGAGTGAGTGAGTGAGTGAGTGAGTGAGTGAGTGAATGAATGAGTGAGAGAGAAAAGAGAGAGAGAGAAAGACAGACAGATAGAGACATAGACAGAGAGATTGAGAGCGGAGAGAGAGAGAGAGAGAGAGAGAGAGAGAGAGATTGAGAGCAAGCGAGAGCGAACGAGAGAGAGAGAGAGAGAGAGAGAGAGAGAGAGAGAGAGAGAGCAAGAGAGGGAGAGAACGAGAGATATTGAAAGAGAGAGAGAGAACGAGACTGAGAATGAGAGGGAGAGAGAGAGAGGGGGGGGGAGATTGAGAGCGAGCGAGAGAGAGAGAGAGAGAGAGAGAGAGAGAGAGAGAGAGAGAGAGAGAGAGAGAGAGTTACAGGCTGCTGTCCACGGAATGACTGCTTCGCCACTGTGCAACACAGTGTTTACTTTTATATTTAGCTGTTTTACCTCTGTAGATACGTGTATGTTTACCTATGAAATTTGATCCGCTGTGCAATCATGCTCTGGACCTGTCACCATTCATCATCATCAATCATCATTATGTGCCCTGCTGCAAGGCGTTGGTGATCATGGCCCTCCATACGAATCTACGTTTTGTCGTTGCAAGCATTTCCCCCACCCCCTCTGTCTTCATCAACTCCTCAAGTACGATCAGTATCTTCTCCCTGGGTTTACCTGGTGTTCTTTTTATTCCCCTTCAGCTTTCCTGTTGTCTCTACTTAAGATCTATTAAAAGAGGGAGAAAAAATATATGTCTGACCCATAATTCAAACTCGTGTTTCTTGTGTAATAGACAAGTGCTTTAATCTCTTGGCCACATATTCCACATTAAATCAAATAAGGCAGTGGAAGAGGGGTAAAGAAATATGTCCGATCCCTGATTCGAACCCCGAGTTTCTGGCGTCGTTGACAGATACTTTAACCACTGGTCCAAGCTATCCACTTATGAAAATCATTTCTGCAAGTGATCTGGATACACCAGGAAGATAGTTCCTTAGTGTTATATAGAACCGAATCTATTGTATGGCATGTGAAGCGTAGGCAGCAAACACGCAAAGTCAGAACAAGATTGAAGCAACAGAAATGTGGTTTGTAAGAAGAATGTTAAGAGCTCCATGGACAGCAAAGAAAACATGAGACAGTCTTGAAGGAGGCAGCCAACAAAAGAAAAGAACATTAATGAAGAAGATCAGGAAAAGACAAGTAACACTTATAAGACACTGTATGAGGCAAGAAAAAAGTAGAGCACCTAGTCATAGCAGGAAAGTTGTAGGGAAAGAGAACACCAGGCAGACCCAAGGAGAAAAGATCGGATAGATTGCGGAGTGAATGAAGACAGGGAGTGTGGGAGATGTACTTGCAGCGACAAGGAATATATTTGTATGGAGGGCCATGATCGAAAACTCCACGTGGCAGAGCACATGATGATAATGATAATGATGATTATGACGATGACGATGACGATGACGACGACGATGACGATGATGATGACGATGATGATGACGATGATGATGATGATGATGATGATGATGATGATGATGATGATGATGATGATGATGATGATGATGATGATGATGACGACGATGATGATGACGATGATGATGATGATGATGATGATGATGATGATGATGATGA
>JAPXFY010000556.1:30000-35000 GCA_030674185.1 Monoplex corrugatus
TCTCTGTGTCTCTGTCTCTCTGTCTGTCTGTCTGTCTCTCTGTCTCTCTCTTTCTCTCTTTCTTTCTTTATCTCTCTGTCTTTCTATTTCTCTTTCTATCTGTCTCTCTCTCTTTCTTTCTTCTGTCTCTATCTTTCTCTCTGTCTTTCTCTCTGTCTCTGTCTCTGTCTCTGTCTGTCTGTCTGTCTGAATGTCTGTCTGTCTGTCTGTCTGTCTGTCTGTCTCTCTCTCTCTCTTCTTACTCATTCTTAACGCTTTCTTTTATTGCTTGCTATGGTGGCACAATAAACGTCATGGTTAATAGTGTTTATCTTTCCGCTTTAGAGTCAATTATTTCCCCTGGTGAAGTTTCGTCTTTTTGGAGATGGCACGTAAACCGTCCTGGAATGATGCTGTCAAGAATAATAGAGAGTTGATGGATGTTCTCCTGTATTTATCATTATTTTTTTCAGTTTATTTATTTATGTTTTTTGTTTTTTGTTCTGTTCTGTTCTGTTCCATGGTTTTCTACACATGCACTAAGCCGTTAAATGGAAGAAACTGGAAATAACTAAAGAGAGAAAAAAATATGTACGAGGGAAAAGTCCTGCCCGAACTTCAATCCTGTAAGCCTGTTGTTTCACCCTTTCTGTCTGTCTGTCTGTCTGCCTGTCTGTCTAAATGTCTGTCTGTCCACCTGCCTGCCTGCCTGCTTGCATGTCTGCCTGCCTGTCTGCCTGCTTGTCTGTCTGTCTGTCTGCCTGCTTCCTTGCCTGCCTGCCTGTCTGCCTGTCTTTGTCCGTCTGTCTGCGTCCGACTGCCTGTCTGTTTGTCTGTCTGACTGTCTGTTTCTATTTTAGATTTGTTTTTCTCATAAGAGCTATGAATCTATGATACATCAAATCTGAAGGAGGCCATATGTTATGCTATATTCGACTGATTTCTTTTTTGTTTATTATTAATAAATATTGAAAGGAATGATATGACTGGCAAAATGAAACAGCAGCTTCACATCATTGGAAAATCTCATTCATAGGAAAAATTTGATAATCAGTGACAATCTTGCATAAATTACGATCAGAGAAAAGTAAATTAGTTTTAGTTCTAATGCAAGATTGGGCTGCCTTCTACTTCTCGCTAAGTGCTCCTTCAAACTGTTAACTGTGATACAAAAAAAGAAAAACAAAGCTTACCAAATTATTAGTCCTACACAAACGGGGTATAAATATATAGTAGTAGGCCTCCCTCGGTCATGACTAACCATGGACAAAGTACATCCGTTCTAATGTCTAGATGGGCTGTCTGCTTGGTCCAAGCAGCGTCGCCTGTGACTGTACAGACCAATGCGAGAGAGGCAGTCTCTGTCGCAGCGGTCGCATGTGTATGCTGATGCTGGTCTGTTGGCTGTCATCCTTTTCTGCGAACTCGCTTTTCTGCTGCAGCAGCTGACAGTTTGTCCTCACCAATCCGCAGCTGTTTCTTGAGAGTAGTTCTCCAGCTGTTGCGGTCGTCTGCGAGGTCCTCCCAGGACTCAGTGTTGATCTCAAGCGCCTTCATGTCACGCTTGCAAACGTCTTTGTATCTCAGCTGTGGGCGGCCAATGTTTCTCTGCCCTGTGGCAAGCTCACCATAAAGGATGTCTTTTGGGATGCGACCATCTTCCATGCGGCGAACGTGGCCCAACCAGCGCAGCCGACGCTGTCTCAGCATGGTATGCATGGTTGGGAGGCCAGCGCAGGTTAGGACTTCGGTGTTGGTCAGCTTGTCTTGCCAGGAAATGCCAAGTATGCGCCGTAGGCTTCTCAGGTGGAAGGTATTGAGCCTTTTCTCCTGATGAGCATGCGTGGTCCACGCCTCGCTGCCATACAGCAAGGTGCTGAGGACACAGGCGTTGTATACAGCCATCTTTGTCTTTGTGGTCAGCTTGGGATTTGTCCACACCCTTTGTGTGAGGCGGGCTAGTGTTGTGGCTGCCTTCCCGATCCTCTTGTCGACCTCTGTGTCAAGGGAGAGGTTATCAGTGATGGTGGACCCAAGATATGTGAATTGATGGATGATTTCAAGCTCGTAGTCATCAATGGCGATGGCTGGTGGAGATGGCGTGTCTTGGCCCAGGACGTTTGTCTTCTTAAGACTGATGGTCAGACCAAAATCTTTGCAGGCCTGGGAGAAGCGGTCCATTAGTGACTGCATGTCCCGCTGAGTATGGGTCACAACTGCGGCATCGTCGGCAAATAGCATGTCTCTGATGAGGGCTTCACGGACCTTTGTCCTTGCTCTGAGGCGGTCGAGGTTGAAGAGCCTGCCATCTGATCTGGTCCGCAGGTGGATCCCTTCTTGCGCTGTGCTGAACGCATGCCTCAGGAGGAGAGCGAAGAAGATTCCAAAGAGGGTTGGGGCCAGGACGCAGCCTTGTTTCACACCGCTGCATACGTCGAAGGGCTTGGAGAGGTTTCCGTTGAACTGCACCATCCCTTTCATGTTTGAGTGGAAGGACTCAATTAAGTTGTGCAGTTTGGGGGGGCAGCCGATTTTTCGGAGAGCCCTGAAAAGGCCATCTCTGCTGACTAGGTCAAAGGCCTTGGTGAGGTCAATGAATGCCACATACAGGGGCATCCGCTGCTCTCTGCACTTCTCCTGGATTTGGCGAAGGGAGAAGACCATGTCTACTGTGGATCTCTCTGCTTGAAAACCACACTGTGATTCCGGTAGACGCGTTCAGCCAGTTTCTGCAGGCGGATTAGGAGGACCCGAGCGTAGACTTTGCCAACAATGCTGAGGAGCGAGATACCTCTGTAGTTGTTGCAGTCGCTCCTTTCGCCCTTGTTTTTGTACAGGGTGACGATCTTGACGTCCCTCCTGTCCTGTGGTACAGCTCCCTCATTCCAACACTGACAGAGAACTGCGTGCAAAGGGTGCAGAAGAGAAGTCTTGCAGTGCTTGATGAGGTCTGGGGGAAATCCGTCGTTGCCAGGTGCCTTCCCTGATGCCAGGCTATCAATGGCCTTGCTGAGTTCGTCCGCAGTTGGCTCTGCGTCAAGTTCTTCCATTACCGGCATGCACTTGATGGCATCGAGGGCTAAGGGGGACACCATGTTCTGTGTGGAGTAGAGGTCGGAGTAATGTTCCGCCCATCTTTCCATCTGTTGGCTAGGATTGCTGATTACTTCCCCAGTGGAGGATTTGAGGGGGCGATCTTGCTCTGTGTTGGTCCCAGTGCCTTCTTGATGCCATCATACATTCCTCGGATGTTGCCTCTTTCAGCAGCACTCTGTATCTCTTCGCTGAGCTCTGTCCAGTACTCGTTTGCGCAGCGCCTGGCGTTAAGCTGAACCTTACTTCTGGCAGCCCTGAGGATTTGCAGGTTCTTCTCACTGGGTGACCGCTTATACTTGGTGAGTGCAGCACGCTTGGCCTCAACAGTGGGAGTCATCTCTGATGATTTGGCCTCAAACCAGTCGTGGGACTTCACAGTTTTCTTCCCAAAGGTGGCCATAGCAATGCGGTGCATGGTGTCTCGTAGCGTTTTCCATCTCTCAGTGGCAGAGTCTCTGGGCTGCAATGCATCGTATTCTCTCCGAAAGGCCTCTGCGAACTGTTCTACAAGATCTGGCTGAGACATCTTGCTGACGTCAATGCGAGGGTTCCCTTGTTTCTTTGAGCAGTGGAACTTCTTTGGTTGTAGCCTGATCTTGCAACATACCAGAGAGTGGTCTGTGTCGCAGTCTGCGCTGTGATAAGAGCGAGTGTGGAGAACGTTTTTGATAGCGGCACGTCTTATTAGGATCAAATCCAATTGGTGCCAATGTTTTGAGCGGGGATGCCTCCAGGAGACTTTGTGTTGAGACTTCGTCTTGAAGAAGGAGTTGGCGATGCACAGTTCATGGCAGGTGCAAAACTCAAGCAGTCGCTGTCCATTCTCATTCATTTTCCCCACTCCAAAGGAACCGAGGCAGGAGGGCCATGAGTCATTATCTGCACCCACTCTGGCGTTGAAGTCGCCCAGAAGAACAAGTTGTTCTGTCCTGGGGATGTTCCTTATGGTTGATGCAAGATTTTCGTAGAACTCATCCTTGGTGTCTGGAAGGGCGGACAGAGTTGGGGCATAAACGCTGATGAGAGTGACATAGCCTTCGGTGGTGTTGAGGCGGAGAGTCAAGAGTCGTTCTGAACCGCCGCTGCCTGGTTCAATCATGTTCAGCAGGCTGTTCCTTACTGCAAAGCCTACTCCGTGCTCTCTTGGGGCATCAGAGCTCTTTCCTTGCCAGAAGAAGGTGTAGTCCCTTTCCTTTAGTGTTCCTGAGTCAGCCAGCCGTGTTTCCTGTAGAGTGGCAATGTCCACATTGAGCCTCTTTAGTTCGCTGTTTATGACGGCGGTTTTTCTGGCGTCGCTGATGTCTTGCAGATCTTGGGGGAGCCCAGACATCATTGTTCGGACATTCCAACAGCCCAGTTTCACTGCTGATCCTTTTCCTGATCAGTTTCTTGAATTTGAATTGTTCTTTTTGTTTGGTGCGGTAATTAACGCGTTTTAACGACCTGCTTGTCAGATTTTCTCCTAATCGTCATGCACCCAATGAAGAAGGCAGGTCGTGGCAGGACAGCACCTAACTGGCTGGGGGCTGCCCAGCTTAGGCGGGCGGTAGCTGTCCAGTAAGACACGAAGGTCTCTCCTACCGTCAAAAGCAACCCCTGGCGTCAGCTCTACGCCAGTTGAGCAATGACTTATCACCGGTATCTGTTGCTTCCCGTGTTGTGCCGACACTAGTGTTAGTAGCGAGGCTGGAGTGTCCTCTCCAGGTCGTAGGTGCAGAGTGTTTGCGGATGAATGGACGGATGTAAGCCTGGGCAGTGTAATATGGAAGACAGGCTGTTGCCCATGCAACTTGTCCCCCCTCTCCACCTCGCTGACAGATCCAAAGGAACAGCAGGGCTGTTACGTTTTGGTGCCAACGTGGCCGCAGGAGCTGCCAGAAAGTGACAAAGTTTGCCATCCAACCGCCTTAGGGGCCCCACACCGG
>JAPXFY010005563.1:0-14692 GCA_030674185.1 Monoplex corrugatus
CAAAATTGAAACCCCCCTTTTGACCCCCCTTTTTTTTCAGGCTCGTTTGTGTTGTGGTTCCCTCTATTCTGACTGTTTTTTTTGTGGTTAAACCCCAATGCACGTTGACCTCAAAATGTCGGTTTTTTTTTCCTTTGTTTCTAAATTGACTGGCAAGGTGCAGTTTTGGTTTTCACTGCTGAATGGGGGAAAGAGTTTGGGGCTGAAGAAACGCCATGTGGGTTTTTTACGCTTCTTTTACATGGGGACTTCCCTCTTTGTTACTGTGACCCTTTTTCGAAGTAGAATTTCTCTGTTACCTCATGGGATAGCAAAAAAAAAAAAACAGACAGTTTTGATGGTGGAGACACAAAGGAAACACAGAGGATCATTCGTAAGGAAAATTAAGAAAAGACGGCAACATTTCCATCATTCATAAAAGGAAGATTAGGAAAAGACAGGCAAAATTTTATAGGCCATTTTAGAAAAGGGGAATTGGAGCACCGGGGGACAACAGGAAAGCTGGAGGGAAAAGAGCACCAGGTAGTCCCAGGGAGAAAATATTTGGGAAATTGCAGAAAATGGTGGAAAACAAAGAGGGGGAAGAGGTGCTTGAGGCAACAAGGGATAGAAACAAAAGGAAGGCCGACGCCAACCCCATGTGAAGGCCCTGATGATGATGAGAGAAAGTGGGTTAATTGTCAATGTAAGTGAAATTTCACTGGCTGACAGGGGGTGAGGATTGCCCAAAGTAGACGCATGTGCTTTTTTTACCTCCTTTATCCTGAGGGGGGTTTCCCTTTTTGTATTGATGACCGTTGTTTAAAAATGAAAATTCCTCGTTTTCCCCAGGGGTTTTGCGTTTGTACAGGGGTGTCTGGGGAGTGTCTAAAAGATCCTTTCAGTTTTTCTCCCCCTCATCTTTTGCGAAATGACAAACCCCATTTTATAACACATCACAGACACAGACAGACACAAAACACAGATACATACAGAGAGGAGACACAGAAGAGAGAGTGGGGGAGGAAGGAAAAAAGACAGGAACAGGACAGAGAGAAAAGGAAGAAGAAGAAGAAGAAAGAAAGAAAAAGAAAAAGAAAAAAAAAGAAGAAGAAGAAGAAAAGAAAAGAAGAAAAAAAGAAAAGGGAAAAAAGAAGAAGAAAAATTCAAGAAGAAGAAGAAGAAAAAGAAGAATTGCGAAAAAAAAAGAAGAAGAATTTCGAAGAAGAAAATTGCGAAGAAGAAGAATTTCGAAAAAGAAAAAAAATTGCGAAGAAGAAGAAGAATTGCGAAGAAGAAGAAAAAAGGAAAAAAGAAGAAAAAAGAAGAAGAAGAATTGCGAAGAAGAAGAAGAAAAAAAAGAAGAAGAAAAAAGAAGAAGAAAAGAAGAAGAAGAGAAGAAAAAAGGAACAAGAAGAAGAAAAGAACAAGAAGAAGGAAAGAAGAAAAAAGAGAAAAAAAAGAAGAAAAAGAACAAGAGAAAACAAGAAAAGAACAAAAGAACGAGAACAAGAAAAAGAAAAAGAAGAAAACAAGAACAAGAAGAAGAACAAAAGAAGAACAAAAAAGAAAAAGAAGAAAAGAAAGAAGAATTTGGGAAAAAACGAAAAAGAAGAAGAAGAAAGGGGAAGAAGAAGAAAAAAACACACACACCACACACCCCCACCCCCCCCCCCCACACACACCCAAAAACACCACACACAACACACACACACACACCACACACACACAACACATAAAAAAAACCAAGACAGACCCCACACCACAAACAAAACAAAAAAACATACAAACCAACACAACACACAACCCCACCAACACACACACACCCAACACAAACACACACACACACACACACACCCAAAAAACCCCCCAATAGTTCCACCACATTTTCACACATGTTGCCCACTGCGGCATCCCAACACAAATTTTTGAGGGTCCCGGGGGGGTGGAGATTTAAAATTCCCTTTTACCGACGGTAACCCCAGAATGCCCTCTCTAGTCATTATAAAGTCCCAGTTTTTGTGAAACCGGGTTAAAAATTCGTTAATATAAGCAAAAGTCATAATCAGTTTTAATCATTTTTACAGTGAAATTGAAGGTATGAATTGTGAAGGTATGAATAATGTTTAAATCACTGAAATGGGGATTAGATGGGGATTCTACAATATTCAAAATCAATAATAAAATTTTAAAAAAATTAAAAGGGAGGTGTTGGGAAGTATTGTAAGGTGAAGTTAGAAGTATTGAATTTTTAAGGTGAGTTAGAATTGTAAAATTTAAATTTTAAAGGGGGAATTGAACAGGGCAGTAAAGTCAAAAATACCGGGGAGTTAGAAGTCATTGAAAACTGTTTAAAATTTGAAGTTTTATAAAAAGGTCAGTTAGAAGTCTTTGATACAGGTGAGTTAAGAAGTCTTTTGAATACAGGAGAGTTTGAAGTCACTGAACCAGGGGCAGTTAGAAAGTCATTGGGGAAAACAGGTGAGTTAGAAGTCATTAATACGGCTTAGTTTTTGAAAACACGAATACCGTCAGTTAGGAGCATTGAATCAGTCAGTTAAAGGGGTCACCTTTCAGGTCCCCTTAGAAATCATTGAATACAATCATTTTAAAAATCACTGAGCAGGGTCAGTTAAAAGAAGTCATTGATGGAAAAAACCAGAATCATTGAATGCAGGGCATTTAGAAGCATTGAATACAAGTCGGGGAAAAAAAATGCAGAAATTCAATCTCTTGGGGCAATAAGCTGCAACCCCAGGATGTAATCAATAACGGATGGCTCATCACTTATTACAAAGGGATGGAACCCCCTCAAACAGAATAAAACACCAAACAGAAGAAAATGCTACATGAATCACAACCCCCAGTTGAAGGAAATTGGGGGGCAGTCCACAAACTACAATAGCAACCCCTCACTGGATACGACATGAAAAAAACCAGGCCTTCCTCCTGAGGTATTCAATGAATCACTTCCAAAAGTGAAAAAGGGAGTAGAGACCCCGAAAGAGCAAACTTACCATATCAACCAAAAAAGCCTCACGGGATCTACTGCCCCTGGACACGTTGGTGTTTTGGGAAAAAAGGGGGCCGGAATTTGTGGGAAATGCCCACTACAACAAAAACTTTTCCCATCGGGGAAAGTCTGAGGTCCTTGGACGCTTAAAAAAATCATTTTCGTGAACAGAATGTGAGTCATCATACCATCAAACGTCTTACCCCAAAAAGGGAATGCAAGGAAAGGGCCAGAAACCCACATAAAAAGGAAAAACAAAGCTATCTAACCGGACCCCTTGGTATAAACTCAAAAGTAACACTGCACAGATCTTAAAAACGTGGAATGGAAAAATTTAGGGGCTTTTCCCGAACAAAGAAAAAGGAAAAGTGAGGAAAAAAAAAGCAACTGAAAAAAACAGCAAAATTTTTTCCAAACGTCTTGTGGTTTTTTGGGGCGTTTTGTTGATTTTTTAACCAAAGAATGTCTGAAAGTTTTCTCACGAATGCATATATGGGTGTCCCCCCTCTTTGCTTTTGTTGTTGTTGTTGTTGCTGTTGTTTTGTGGGCCATCATGCAGTGTCGATAGGGTGTGTAGTATGAATGTATGTGTTATGTCTTTTTCATTTTTTCATTTTCTCAAGATGACGTCTCCACATTGGGAACGAATTCCGTATACACTAACGCAAGGTGCCAACCGTGTAAGGTGACCATGGCACATGGCCAAAAGCCTGCACAAAACCCCATGAGCTGACCCGGTCTTGAGGGCCCCCTCCCAGACTATTTTACCTAGTAAATATTTTATTCTGGTATTTTATTAAAAAGCCTACCATTGGATAATTTGGTTACGTAAATGAATGTGTATGGTGAACCTTAATTTCAATAAAGGAACATGTATTAAGTAAATAAACAGATCATTAAAGGTCTGAATACAAACAAAAAGCTTTGTGTTAAACTCGTTCACATGAATCAAAGTTATTTTTAGTGGGGAGGTGAAAAAATACCAGTAAAAAATATAGACTTAGGAAAACATAGTCTAAGGGAGGGCCCCAGGCCTGGCCAGCTCATGCTTTATGTGCAGGCTTAAGCGTATGCCTGGCCACCTACAACAGCTCTGTGACATTTTCCATTGCTTTTAATTTTTCTCCCCATTATAGCTAGCGTTGTGTTGTGTGTTTTGCTGCGTGGGCTGCGTGCGTGCATGCTGCGGCGTGTGTGTGCGTGGTGTGTGTCTGTTTTAGCGCTTAGATTAGAAATTTTTATCAAATTTTGCGCTAAAATTAAAAATTTTTAATTTAATGCATATGGAATTTTTCCGGCAAAGAACGTCATTTGAGAAACTGAAATGAAACACCCAAATGGGGTTAAAAAAGGGCCCCCTAATGGTAAAGGAGGACATCCATAATGTACAAGAGGAGACCCAAATGGGACAAGAAGACACCCTAATGGTACAAGAGGAAAAACCCAAAATGGACAAGAAAAAACACCCAAAATGGACAAAAAAGGACACCCCCCAAGGGACAAAAAAAACAAGGGGCATGAAGTCCCCATAAAGGAAAAAGAGGACACCCAAAATGGTACAAAAAGGACCCCCCATAAAAGGGTACAAAAGGCAGCCAAATGGTAAAAAGAGGACAGCCAGATGGACAAGAACATCCATAATGTAACAAAGGACGCCATAATGGTACAAGAGGGCACCCGTAATGGACAAGAGGACAGCCAAATGGCACAGTGGCAACCCTGTGGTACAAAGGACAGCCTAATGGCAAAAATGGACACCCTAATGGACAAGAGGACAGCCATAATGGTACAAGGGACACCTAAAAAGGAAAGAGGCAGCCAAATGGTTAACAAGAGAAAAAGCCGTACGGAACAAAAAAACACCCAAAAATGGGACAAGAGGACACCAAAGGTACAAGAGGGGGCAGCCGTAAAGGTACAAGAGGAGGGCCGATGGGTGACAAGGGAAACAGCCCTAAAAGGGACAAAAGGGGGGCAGCCATAAATGGTTTCAAGAGGCAGCCTAAGGTACAAGGGGACAGCCATAATGGGACAAGAGGGAAACCATAAAGGTAAAGAGGACACCCGTAATGGTCAAGAGGACACCCTAATGGTCCCAAAAGGAACCCCTAATGGTACAAAAAAGGGCAAACCCGTAAAAGGTACAAAGAGGACAGCCTAATGGCCAGTGGACAGCAAAGATGGTACAAAGGACCGCCATAACGGCAAAAGTGGCACCGTAATGGTACAAAGGACGCCAAATGGACAAGAGGACACCCGTAATGGACAAAAGGGACACCAAATGGCAAAAAGTGGACAGCCATTGGCACAAGAAACAGCCAAAGGCACAGGGACAGCCTAGGTACAAGAGGACAGCCCTAATGGTACAAGTGGACAGCCAAAAGGCACAAGAGAACAGCCAAATGGACAGGGACAGCCAGAGGACAAGAGGACAGCCTAATGGACAAGGGTACACCATTAAAAGGTACAAAAAGGACAGCCATAAAGGGCAAAGGTACAACATAAGGTACAAAGGACACCCATAATGGTACAAGTGGACAGCCATAATGGCACAGTGGACAGCAAAGGGGTGACCAAGGGGCATAGGGGGGCCCCTTGGTGTATCCAGGTCGGGGGGAGGTCGTTCGTGACCGTTGAAAGGGTGTGGCGGACCCGGGGCCTCGCAGGGTGGGGATGGGGTAAGATTGGGGGCAACACCCCCGACACCCCAACCTGATCCATCCCTCCCCGCTGAGGGCAGGTTTTTCTCACAGGGCAGCTCATACATCTCAATGTGATGTTTAAGCACCTGTATCAAACAGCAATTAATATGAAGCAATTGATCAAGCAAACATCATCAGCAAGTCAGTCTTTCGTCAGTCAATCAACCAACCAATCTCAATCAATCAATCAAACAATCGATCAATTGATCAATCAAAAAATCAAACAATTGACCGACCCTTTAACACAGGAACAATTAATTAATCATCAATGATCCATACTTAATCAGCGTAAGTCAACCAACCAATCAATCAATCAGTCAATCAATCAACTACAATCGACAGTTTAAAATTTTTATCATTCAGTTTCAATCCAGTAGGAATATACAAACAATCAATTAATCAATAATCTATCGATCTTGAATATTCAATCAATCCACTAATTTAATATATCAGTTGACAGCAGGCTACCCAAAATGAAACATTTTTTTACTTTTTGTGGAAATGTTGACCAAATCCTCCTTTCCCTCCATCCTCCACCAGCCAGCCAGCCGCCCCCCCAGCCAGCCGCCAGCCAAAACCCCCGCTACAATAAATCAACCACCAGCCAACCCCCCCGCCCCAACCACCAGCCACCCCCTCCAGCCAGCCAACCAACCGGGCCAGCCAGCCGAACAGCCAGCCAGGCGAAAAGCCAGCCAGCCGAACAGCCACCAGCCAGCCAAACAGCCACCCAAAAAGCAAACCCACCAGTCAGCAAAACCGCCAGCCAACCAGACAGCCAGCCGTCAGCAAACCCCCAGACAAACAGCAGGCCAGTCACAAACAGCCACCAACCAACAGCCAGCCAGTTCCAAACCAGCCACCAACCGACCGCCAGCCAGCACAAACCAGCCAGCCCAAACCAGCAAACCAACACCAACCAGACAACCGTCGTCAACAAAACCAAACCCTCCAGACAGCCAGCCAGTCAGCAAACCACCAGCCAACCCAATGACCAGTCAGCAAACCCGCCAGCCAACCAGACAGGCAGACAACAGCCATCTACAAGTCCAGCCAGTCCCCGGGAGCTGTCAACGGCTCTTGTCTTGACCTCTCATGATAATCCTGAGTACACAATAAATAATCATTAAGCAGCGATCATGATTTCATTGCCAACCATAACAAACAACCCAAACATCATTCGACAACTATTCAATCGCCAATCACCAACACCACACACAACACACACACCCACACACACCGCCGCGCGCGCGCGCGCGCGCGCGCAATACACCACACAAACCCCACACACACACACGCAAACACATACAACAACAAAAACCCAAAAACACCACACGCATACACACGCACCAAAACACGCCACACACACACAATACACCACACACACACACCACAACACACCACAACCAAACGCACATATACATATACACACACACACACACACAAAAAACAACACACCCCCACACGCACACACACACAAAACATAAAAAAACACTGTAAACACACACGCACACAAACACCCCCAACAACAACAACAACAACAATAATAACAACAACAGCAACAACACACCCACACACCAACAAACACACAACCACACACACAACAAAACACCACAAACCCCCCCCCTACACACACACACACCAAATAAACACCTAACCCCCACAAAACAAAACACCACATAAACCCACCACGCACACCAAGACAACCAAACCCCAAAACCAACACACCAAATTCCACCTCCCGGACACAAAAAACAAATAAGCAAAAAAAAAAAAAAAAAAAAAAAAAGAGGAATATGATATAAATAAAAAACAAAAAAAAAAAAAAAAAAAAAAAAAAAGACTAAAAGAAAAAAAAAAATTAAAAAATAAATAAACTTTTTTAAAAAAAGGAAAAAAAAAACAAAAAAAAAAAACAAAAAAAAAGAGGCGATTTTTGGAAAAAAATATTTTATAGTGAACGACGTTAAATTAAAAAAACGAACGAAACCGCAAACACACACAACATATACACACACGCACACACACACAGACAACCACACACACACACACACACCACACACACCCCCACCACCCCCAGGTAAGGGGGGAGTAAGGGCTATCAGTGTGCCTAGGGGACGAATCACATTGATATAGCCAAGCGTTTAGAACAGTGAAAAAAAAAAAATTTTTCAGAGAGTTTTTGCACCAGAGGCAGCTGCGCATTTCGTGACTCAGCCCTACCCCACCCTTCGTAGTTTAAGATAGTTGTCGCCTGTAAACACCACAACCCCCACAACAACAACGCCACACACACACACACACCACACAACACACACACACACACACAACCACAACACACAACCAACCCAAACATACTAAACAACAACATACTACATCCATACATCAACTACAACCTACTACATACATACATGTACCATCCACCCAAATCCACACTTTCACACAAACACACTTTTCAAAATCATTTTTGTGAATAGCATTAAATAAAGAAACCCCCACCACCACACAAACAACCACACACACACACATAAAAACACACACAAACACACACACAAAACCCACACACACCGCACACAAAACCCCCCCAAAAACAATACACACAACAGCATGCACACATGCACAACACACCCACACACAAAACAAAAAACAACACACACACACACACACACAACAAACAACACCCCAAACAAAAAACACAACACACACACACACACCACAAAACACCACACACCACACACAAAAGCACGCACACAAACTCACAAACACACACATGCACATACACAAAACACACAAACACACACAACAAAAACCACACACAAACAATCACACACGCACATGCCAACCGACAACACAACCACATTTACACGTATACACACAAATTTCCTCTAATAACTTATAGCGAAAAAAACGTTAAAACAAAAAAAACGAAAAACACAATTGCTGGTATGTTCATCAAGATATGTTCACCAAAGCAAAAACAAGGAAACACCAAACATGAATCACACACTGTATATATTAAAAGCTTAAGAAAGTAGTTTATTAGAGGTCCTTTTTTGTTGTTGTTGTTTTGGTTCGTCGTGTTGTTGTTTTAGTCACTTTATATCATTTTGCACGTCGTAAGCATTTTTTGTGTGTATGTATTTTGTAAGTATTTTTAGTATGTATGTATGATTTGTAGTATGTATGTATGTATGAACAGTATGTAGTATGTATTTTTTGAACCCCTATGATGTATTATGTAAGTGTGTATTATTATCATGTATTGTGTAGGCACGCATGTATTCTATGCATGCATGATGTATGTAAAATGATGCATGTTGTTGCATGTATATAGTACGTTGTATGTAGTATGTGTGTATGTAAAAATGCAGTATTATATGTATCTTTTTTCTCTCTTCTCTTTCTCTGTCTCTTTGACTCTGTCTCTGTCCCCTTTTCCTCTCTCATGTATAAATTTTTATAAATAATATAATTAAAAAATATAATAAAATAATTAATATAAAAAATAATATAATAAAATATAATAAATTATAAATAATATAAAATAATTAATATAATATAAAAATAATATAAAAATAATAATATAATATAATATAATATAAATAATTTTAAAATAATTAAAAATAAAAAAAAATATAATAAAAAATAAAATAATTAATAAAAATAATATAATTAAAAAAAAAAATAAAAAAATATAATATAAAAATTAAAAAATAATTATATTTATATGTTCATGATAATACAACGTGATACAAACGATTTTCATAAAAGACACAGGGAAAAACAACCCAAAAACCCAACACCACACACAAACAACAACACAACCACACACAAAAACACAAAAACACAAACAACACACAAACACACACACAACACACACACCCCACACACACATACCACAAACCCCCGTGAAACATGGGCCCCAATGGCCTGTAGAAGTTACATTGGCCTTGGTAAAGGAAGTTAAGCCTGGCATTTTTCTGCCGACAACATCAGGGCACTGTCTGGCACAGGCCCCTTGAGGGGGCTATTTTAAGGAACGAGTGAGGAGGAGCGGGCCCCCTTTAGACGCCCCCCCTTTAAAGCTGTAAAGTGATTTGGAGGGCGGGTGCCCCTCAGGGTCTTTTGGGGGCTTTCAGATGAATAAAAAATTATTCTGTAGGGAGGCGTTCAGATGAAATAACTATAAAATTTTATATATAGGGAGGCTGTTTTAGATGGCATAATTATAAAACCCATGTATAGGGGGGCGTTCAGATGACCAATTATGATTTTCTGTAGGGGAACTTACAGTGGGCATAATTATATATGATAGGGAGGTGTTTCAGAGACATAATTTTACAAAGCGACCGAAAAAAGGAATAAATACTTATAGGGGGCTGTAAGGAGCATAATTTTTTAAACTGTATAGGGAACTGTATAGAAACATAATTTTTAAAGTATACGGACTGTATAGGAGGGCATAATATATCTGATAGGGGCTGTAAATGAGACAATTTTATCGTTAGGGGACCGTACAATGGACATAATTTATCTTATGGGAGCTGTTAGTAACATATTATTCTGTAAAGGGAGTGTAAGTGAGACAAATTATATCTGTATGGGAGCTGTATAGTGAACATATCATTCTGTAAGGGATGTTAGTAAGACATAATTATATCTGTATAGGGGGGCTGTATAGTGAGACAAATTAATCTGTATAGGGACTGTATAGTGAGACATAAACATATCGTATAGGGGCTGTATAGTGTGACATAATTATATCGCATAGGGAGGCTGAAGGTGACTAATTATATCTGTTAGGGAGATGATAGGTGAATAATTAAATTTTTGTATAGGGAACTGATAGGTGACCTAATTATATCTGTACAGGGGGACGTATAGTGTGGCAAAAAATATCGTATAGGGAACGATATGTGAATAAATCGTAAGGGGGCTGATAGGGGCAAATTAAAGATAGGGGAGCGTTTGGTACTAATTAAAACTGTTTTAAAGGGAGACTGATATGTGACAAATTATTCTGATAGGGAGATGATAGTGGACTAATTTTACTTTATAGGGGACATTAGGGACTAATTTTAAACGTAAAGGGGGGCTTTTAGTGAGACATAAATACTGTTTGGGAGATGTTATGAGGGGTAATTATTATCTGTATAGGGAGACTGAAAAGTTGACAAAATATATATCTGTAAGGGAGCTGTATATGAACATAATTTTTAATTTTATAGGGGGATGTATGTGTGAATAATTTTTACGTATGGGGGATGTTAGTGTGACATAATTAAAATTGATAGGGAGCTGATAGTGGGAATAATTATATCGAAAAGGGGGCTTATGTGTGACTAATTATATCTGTATAGGGAGGCCGTATAGGTGACAAAATTATATCTGTAAGGGAGCGTAAGGTGACATAATTATACGTATAGGGAGACGTATAGGAGACATAACATATTGTATAGGGAGCGTAAGAGAATAATCATATCTGTATAGGGAGGCCGTAAAGTGTGACAATCATATCTGTAAAGGGGAAGCCCTATGCTGGGCCCTAAATTTTATTGTATAGGGAGGGCCCCACAGTGGGGACATAATTATACGATAGGGAGGTTTGTATACTGGGAAAATAATTATAATTGTATAGGGGGTCTTTTTACGGGAAAAAGAATAAAATGATTGGGGGGGCCGCACAGGGACATAATTAACTGTATGGGAAGGGGGGCACAGTGGGAGGGAATTGCATTTGTATAGGAGGGTATAAGTAGGACATAATTATATCTGTAGGGAGGCCCATAGTGGGACTAATTTTATATGTATAGGGAGACGTAGGGGTGACTAATAAAATCTGTAGGGAGTTGTACTGGGACATGATTAATTTGTATAGGGATGTCGTACAGTGGGACATAATAATATCTGTATAGGGATGTCGAAAAAAAGGACAAATAAACTGTATGGGATGTGATAAGGGACTAAAAATAGTATGGGGAAAGTCGATAAGGGGGACAAAATAATATCTGGTAGGGTTTTCGCCCAGGGGGATTAAAAAATCTCATAGGGATGTCGTAAAATTTGGACAAAAAAATCTGAAGGGAGTCGTTAAAAGGGGACATAATAAATCTGTAAGGGAGTCGTATAAGGGACAAAAAAAACTGTATAGGGTTTCCCCCCTTAATGGGGAATATAAAAAATTGTATAGGGATGTCTTATAATGGGACAAAAAAAATTTGTATGGGGAGTCGTATAATGGGACAAAATAATACTGTATGGGGTGTCGTATAATGGCTTTAAAAAATATCTGTAGGGGGATGTCGTATAATGGGACAAATAAATCTGTATGGGGGATGTCGTATAAGGGGACATAATAATACTGAAAAGGGATGTGATAATGGGAATAATAATATTGTATAGGGATGTCGTACATGGACAAATAAATCTGTAAGGGATTCGTACGTGGGACAAATTTCTTAAGGGATGTCGAAAAAGGGACAAAAAAAACTGTATAGGGATGTTGTATAAGGGACATAAAAAAATTAAAAAAGGTTTTTCGTATAATGGGGACATAATAATATCGTATAGGGATTCGTACAGGGGGACAAAAAAATATCTTTACAGGATGTCTACAGGGGACATAAAAAATCGTATGGGGATGTCGACTGGGGAAATAATAATATCTTTTAAAGGGAGGGTCGTACAGTGGGAATAATAATATCTTATGGGATGTCGAAAATTTGGGAAAAAAATAATATCTGTATGGGGATTGTACATGGGACATAAAAAATCTGATAGGGAGCGATGAAGGGACTAATAAATCTGTATAGGGTGTTAAAAGGGACATAATAATACTGTATAGGGGGATGTCGTAAAAGGGCATAAAATACTGTATGGGAGTCGTAAAAGGGACAAATAGAAACGTATAGGGATGTCGTACGTGGGACAAAATAATATAGTATAGGGAGTCGTATAATGGGGACATAATAAAATCTTATAGGGATGTGAAACAGGGGGATTAATAAATCTTAAGGGGATGTGTAAAAAGGGGACAAAAAATATAGTATAGGGGGAAGTCGTAAAGGGACATAATAAATCGTATGGGGATTCGAAAAAAAGGGACATAAAATATATGTATAGGGATGTCGTATAATATAAAAATTTATAAATAATGAAGCATTTGTATGCGCACTCCTCCAACAAGATGCCAGAGCTCTGTGCACTTAACAGACGTTATCATAAGCAGCAATCCATGATAGACAAGCAACAGTGATGTACAAATCAAGTCAAAATTAAAAATAGTGATAGATAACACATTGGTAACTTGTTTAAAAAAACCTAAGCAACATTAAGTTAAGGATAAAGGATCACACACACACACAATACATACACACACACACACACACACACACACACACACACGCGCGCGCGCGCGCGCGCAAGACACAGACACACATACACACGCCACTGATTCAATCACTCACTCACTCACATCCCACACATAAAAACCTGAACACAGATATACATACACAAAGATTAATTATAACAATCATTACAAATAAACATGTCACTTAATAAACAACACGAAGCAGCACACGAGACCCCAAATAAGCTAGACATTAAAGGGTAGGCCAGAAGAATTTAAAGGTTTTATAGATTTCTTGAAAAGGTGAGTTTTTCAGAGCTTTTTTGAAAGACGGAGTTGAATGAGATTTCTCTAATTTCACGTGGAAGGGAATTCATGTTTTGGGGGCTGCAAGGAGAAAGAACGTTGTCCAAAGGGTAGCAGTTCTGAATGAGGAAACGTTAAGTATTTTTGAATCAGAAGAGGAACGAAGTTGACGTGATGGTGTGTATACAGAGAGAAGGTTTGAGGGGTAGAGGGGTTTGCAGTTCCAGAGAAAAAGGAAAGGCAGAGAGTTTGAAAGTTTTTTAATCAATCCTTGCTTGGATAGGAAAGCCAATGCAGATTTTTGAGGAGAGGTTGTACATGATCATATTTGGATGCCTTCAGTACCTTTCCCTTGCAGCAGAATTCTGAACTTTTGAAGTTTAAACAAGATAATGTTTGGAGCAGCCTGATTAGAATGGGAATTACAGTAATCTAATTTTGACAAGACAAGGGCAGAAAACCAGAGTTTTTTGGTATTAGCGAGGTGAGATGACGAATTGAAAATAATGCGACGTAGTTCAAGATAGGTGAACGGCACACTGTTTAATGTGAAAATCGACACTCATGTTCTCTGTCCCTTTGAAAGCCCAAAATTACGAGCAGATGGAGAAAAAAAGGGACATCATTGCCACAAACTGATATGGACTTAGGCTGCTGATGAGAAGGATGTTTTGATGATGAATGAAGAAATAATGCTTCAGTTTTGTCATCATTGAGTTTGAGTTTATTTTGAAGCATCCAGGATTTGATGTCAAGAATACATTTTTCTAAGGAAGATACTGATGGTGACATTTTGGTTGGAGGAGCAGAGACATACAGCTGAGTGTCGTCGGCAAAAAGATTGGGAATTGATTGAGTGAGACTTAATCAGGTTCTGCAAGAGGTTTTGTATAGAGGATGAAAAGAACAGGTCCAAGCACAGATCCCTGTGGAACACCAAAAGTTTTAAAACTTTGTATCCAGAACAGGCAGTCTTGATGGAAAAAAGATTGTGTTCGGTGAGACCGATAGGATGGTTTAACCATTTTAGCACTGTACCAGAGATGCCAAAAGCAAACTGGAGTCTCTTTAGGAGGACATGATGGTCAATGGTATCAAAAGCAGCTGGAGAGTTTTAAGCAGTGTCAAGACAGAAACGTTTCGAGAGTCAAGGCTAAGAAAAGGGATATCATTTGCATTTAAGAAAATTTCAGTGCGTGAGGGGTCAATGCCGCTGAATGGGCTGATAGTTTATGTTCATTTTAAAAGCAGAAGCTGTTTTTAAATACGATCTTTTCCATGCTTTACAAGAAAGAGAGATTTGAAATGGGCGATAAATTTTTTTGCGGTTTTGGGGGGTTTGGG
>JAPXFY010005564.1:2500-5000 GCA_030674185.1 Monoplex corrugatus
ACGTGCTGAGCGTGCTACGCGGGCTTTTTGATGTGTGTTGTGTGTGTAGCGTGTATTTTGTGTCACTCTTTTTTTCTCAAAATTGGTTGTCCTTTTTTCAAAATGAGGCCCAATTATCTCCAGGAGTGTTTGGAATGTGTTTGGTTTCATTCTTATGTACAATAAACACTTTTCCTCATCTTGGAGAATGCCTTCAATGAGGTGATGGTATTCACCAAATGTTGGCCTTTCTTGGAATATGGGATGTACCCAATAACGCCTATTAGGTCTAGAATTTCTTCTTTTCAACCACAACAGCAATAAAAGCTGAAGTTTCTCCATTTTCTCTGACCCAGATCTCTAGTCAATGAATAAATCTTGATGCTTTTTAACGAGTTCCGGCCCAGATCTCTAGATTTCCCGCCACAATTTTATTCACGAGCCGTACGCGAACCGAATGCAAGACGTGCAGTTCACGTCTTGCTCTCGGCTCGTGTACGGCTCAGCATCTATGAAAACCGAATAGCCGAACCCACTCTGCGTAGGCCTTTACTCGTTCATCTTCTTGTCCTTTTGCTGTCTCCTTCATCGCATTTCCCTGTCCACCCTCACCCCATCCATACCCACACCCCCACACCCCACAAAAGAAAAACCAATCTTCGGAGAAAAATAAGACTTGTTCGTAACGTCGGCGAATGATGATCGCTCATTACGGCGAACGACGTAGGCTAAACATTAAACGCTACAGAAAGAGGTCAAACAACACCATTGCTTTTGATCATCAGATAATGCTAAGTCCTCAGCGCGAGAGACCGTGATGGTGAATTTCTTTGAAGTCGGTATTGTTCGAGACCCCAAACAATAGATGTACTTGTTCTTTTATATATATTTTTTTCTGGGTGGGTGGTGGTGGTGGGAGGGGTGAGGGAAAGGGTGGGTGATGGGGTGGGGATGGGAGGTGGGATCGGGGAAGAGAGGTCAGTGGTTGAGAGTGTTTCATATAAACTGGTGAGGTATGTGTGTTTCTTTATGCGTTTGAGATATAAAAAAAAAAAATGTATGGACAGGATTCTCTTAGCTATTCAAAGATGGACGATCTTTACCAACTTCCAACAAAGGTTGTGGACAACAACAACAACAACAACAACAACAACAACAACAATACTACTACTACTACTACTACTACTACTACTACTACTACTACTACTACTACTACTACTGATGATGATGATGATGATGATAATGATAATAATGATAATAATAATAATAATAATAATAATAGAAGATTATAAATAATAACATTGTTATTATTATTATTATTATTATTATTATTATTATCATTATTATTATTATCATCATTATTTTTATTTTTATTTTTTAGTAGTAGTAGCAGTAGTAGAAGCAGCAGCAGCAGCAGCAGTAGTAGTAGTAGTAGTAGTAGTAGTAGAGTAGTAGTAGTATTAGTAGTACCAGCAGTCATTATCATCATCAGCTGCCCTGGCGTTGGCGATCATGGGCTTCCATCTGTCTCTATCTCTGGTTGCCCCTAGCATCTCCCCCACCCTCCTCGTCCCCAGCCACTCTGCAAGTCCGTCCAGCATTTTCTCCCTGGGTCTACCTGGTGCTCTCTTTCCCTCCAGCTTTCCCGTTGTGACCAGGTGCTCCAACCCCCACCCCCTTCCTCATAAAATGGCCTATAAATGTTGCCTGTCTTTTCCTAATCTTCCTTATGAGTGATCTACTTGTGTCTGCCTCCATCAAGACTGTCTCGTTTTGTTTTCTTTGCTGTCCATGGAACTCTCAACATTCTTCTCAGGAACCACATCTTGGCTGCCCCAATCCTGCTCTGGCCCTGTTCTACTAAATTAATGATAATACTAATAATAAGAAGATTATAAATAATAACATTATTAGATCATTATTATTATTATTATTATCGTTATTTTTTAGTAGTAGTAGTAGTAGTAGTAGTAGTAGTAGCAGCAGTAGTAGTAAACAATGCTGTAATCACGCAGGACAAACCAAAACAAAAAAATACTGCTAATTTTTCTTTTTCTGGGTGGGTGGGTGGTGGATGGTGGTGGGGATGAAGAAGGGGGTGGGGTATGGGGATGGGAGCGTGGGGTGGGGGTGGGGATGAGGATGGAGGGGGCAGTGGTTGAGAGTGTTTAATATAAACTGGTGAGAAATGTGTGTTTCTTCATGCATCTGAGATAAAAAAAAATATAAAAAAAACGTATGAACAGCATTCTCTTAGCTATTCAAAGATGGAGAATCTTTACCAACTTCCGACTAAGGTTGTGGACAACAACAACATCAACACCAACAACAACAACAACAATACTACTACTACTACTACTACTACTACTAATGATGATGATAATGATAATAATAATAAGATTATAAATAATAACATTATCATTATTATGATTATTATGATTATTATTATCATCGTTATTGTTATTATTATTATCATTATCGTTATCATTATCATTATTATTATTATTATTATTATTATTAT
>JAPXFY010005565.1:0-10000 GCA_030674185.1 Monoplex corrugatus
GCTTTGAATTACTTAGTAAATTATCCTCGAAATATATCACAAATCCTTTTCTGCGTTGATTCTAAATCAGTGCTTCAGGCTCTTGAATTAATGAAATTAGACACTAGATCTGAAATGGTAATAGAAATTAGCCATTTAATTCATTACTTATCCCTAAGAGGAACTGATCTTACTTTTTGTTGGATACCATCTCATTGTTCGTTTCATCATAACGATGTGGTTGACAGGGCTGCCAAACGAGGAGCTAAGGGTTCACCAGAATCAAACAACATAAAGCTTTCTCCCTCTTTAAATGAATCTTGTAATTTAGTAGACGCCTATGTTTGGAAACTGTTTCAAGATAATCAAAAAAAGTACAATACTAATAGCATGGATTTTAAAATCAGCAAAATCAGTAAACAGTCTACTACAAACAGATATATACAGTCCCTTATGTATAGGTGGAAACTCGATGCATTCAAAACAAAGTACACCAGAAATATTGCCTGTCTTTGTGGACAGAAAATAACAACCAGTCATTTACTTTCTTGCATTAGTATAAAGCGATACATTCCGATACTTTCTACTAACACAATTTCCGACATATTTGAATCATCATTATTGACATATGAAGTTTTCGTCAGCCTATCTAAAAGTCCAATAGTTCAATATTTATAATTCGTTCATCTTCCTGTTCATAGTTACAGTTAGCTAGTTTATTGTAATATTTGTTGTAGTATGCTACTTCCTTTGTCATGTTTATGCTTCCCTCCGACATTTGCATTGTCCTTGCTTCTTGTTTTTCACATGGTTTCAGCCCGAATATGTTTTTTGATGCTCGAGTGGGCTAAAAGTAATATGAATTTAAACTTGAACTTTTTAAAAAAAAAAATTATTTTCATTTTTATTTTCTTATTTTTTTATTTTATTTTATTTTATTTATTTATTTTATTTTATTTTATTTTTTTTAAACCAAGATTGACTACACGTAAACACCTGCATTTACCCTTCCTATTTCTACTCCCCTTCCCAACATCGCTTCGTTTTTTTGTTGTTTTATTTTTTGGTTCATTTATTTATTTATTTTGTTGTATCTTTTATTTATCATTTATTTATCATTATTATCATTGTTATCAATAATTATGTTATATTTATTTATTGTTTTTTGTTTTGTTTTTTTCTTCTTTTTTGTGTTTTTTTTTGTGTGTGTGTTCTAAAATCACTTAAGTGAATTGACATTAAACCAATGACCACCACCACCACCACACAGTGAAAAGACGTTAAATCAAAGAACAAACGAACACACACAGAGAAACAAGCACGTACACACACACACACACACACACACACACACACACACACAGAGAGAGAGAAACACACACGTACCCCCCCCCCCCCCACACACACACACAGACATCTGCGCACGCACAAACAGGCAAGCATACATATAGGATTTCTGCGGCCTAGGGTTCTGCTACCTTTCGTGGTTTTGTTGAATAGCACAGATGGTCAGCACAGCAAAAGGCAACAGACTCCAAATTGGAAAATCATGGATGGGACAGGCAGAAGAATCCATTCAGCATTATGTATACTTACAGAACTCAAACGGACAAAGGAATGGGAAAAACATCCAAACCATTTAAGAAATCTATACAAAACAATCATACCCAAAAATCCAGGGAGACACTGTCACGAATGACCAGAAAGGAAAGCAGATACATCAATTCATCTAATCATGGCGAAACTGAGCTGCAACCCTTAAGTTGTAATCATATACACGTATGGCTCAGTCACCAATAACAAATCTGGTAGGGGCTTTATTGTCAGACATGAGGAAAACGCTACAAATGATACCACAACCTTCAATCTAACAATGGAAATTGAGGCCCTCCCACATGCACTCCAATGGTTAACTTCACTGGATGATGAAATGAAAGAAAGTCAAGCCTTCATCCTGTTGGTAAGAGTGCTTTTCATCTTATTGAATGCTGTTTTGGCTTTGCCGATTCTGCTGGCTATTTCTGATGTGCATCTGCCGTCTGATGAGATGACTGTTCCATAATATTTAAACTTACCAACCTGTCTTGATGTTGTGCCATTTGTCGTTATTTTACATAAGGTGATTTCTTGTGTGTGTTTTTTGTTGTTGTTGTTTTTTTTTTTTTTTTTTTTTTTACTGATTACCATGACTTCAGTCTTCTTGCTGCGTAGCTCCAGCCTTTAGTTTTGCTTTCTATTTCTGTTATATTCAAAAGCTTTTGTAGGTCTTTTGTCATTTTGTGCAATTAGCATGGTATCATCTACATAACGAATGTTGTTATCATTTTTCCCCCAACCTTTATTCCAGGGCTTTCTTCTAAGTTTCTGATGATGGTTTTGCTGGAAAGTGAAAACAAATCTGGTGACAGAACACAACCCTGCCCTAACCCTCTTTTGATATTTTGGAAAAAGCTTCTATCGTTTTCTATTCTCATTGCTGCTGTTTGTTCCCAATACATATTTCTGGTTATTGTAGAGCTTTTCCATCAGTACTGAGCCTTTCTAGTTGGTTGATCAGTTCTTCATGTCTTACCCGATCAAAAGCCTCGGTACAATCAACAAAGCATTAATATGAATTCTTATTCAACTAGACTGACCTCTCTATGATAGTTCTTAGGATGTATATGGCATTAATAGTTCCTTTCCCATCGACAAATCCACACTGTTCTTCTGATATTTCTCTTTTGATTCTGTCCCTTGCCCTCATTATGGTTTTTCTTAGAAGGGTTTTTGTTACATGACTCATCAGGATAACTGTACGATGGAGTTTGCATTCTGCAGCCCTCCCCCCTTTTTTATATATATATATATTTTTTAAAAAGCAATGAAAATTAATTTTGACAGATCTTTGAGGATTTTTCTGGTGTCATAAATGTCATTTAGGAGGACTGTTATTTTTTCAGTACCAAGTTCTTCTAGAGTGTCGATCATTTGAGAGGCTGGTATATCTGTATATTAATCTCTTCTGGTTTCTCAGTATCATTTAAATGAGGAAGTTTCTATGATATAAAGAAATGACATTCAAATTTATTCACCAGCAAAAACAGCAGTAAAGTCAAGTATACAATCATCAAATTGTTTTTAAATAGATATTACAGTCTCCTCGGTACTGCAATGAGATGTTAGGATTACAGCACTGATTTTCTCTGTGCACTGTTTCCTTGTCCCTCTTTGATTGTGGATCCTACACTGCCCATTATCTACATGCCGATGTATTAAAATAAACATCTATAAATCAGTCTTTAAGGAGACAGACACAAAAGGAACAGTAGTGAAGAAGATTAGGAAAAGATGAGCAATATTTATAGGACATTTTATGAGGCAAGAGAAATTTGACCTTGTCACAAAAAGAAAGCTGGAGGGAAAAGAAGCACCAGGGAGAAACTGTTGGATGGACTTGCGCAGTGGATGAAGACATAGCGGGTGGAAGAAGTACTTGCAGTGACAAAGGATAGAAGTTCTTGCAGCGACAAAGGATAGTGTCATATGGAGGGTCATGATGGCCAGTGCCATGCAGCAGGGCACGTCAGGATGACGAAGCCAGCAGAACATTCTAGAGTCTCACAGAACAAAGCGTGTATCATTTCATCATAGAATGTCACAAAAGAGAGTAGAAATGGCTTTGACACGCGAACAATGTGCATTTCCATTAATTCATTGTATATAATCTTACACAAGAACGTGGATCCTCAGAGCAGAACATACTACCGTAAACTTAACACACGAGCAGTGTGTGATTACATTCTTCAGTCTTGAATCTTTACAGAAAATACCACAGCCCAGAAAGGAAATGACAGCTGTGGTCTGCATTACTAAGGAGAGTAAATAAAGGTACGTTTTTGCAGTTCCGTGAGAGGTAAATATGATTGTTTTGTTTTGTTTCATACACGCATATATATATATAAAATATATAAATATATAATATATATATATATATATATATATATATATGTGTGTGTGTGTGTGTGTGTGTGTGTGTGTGTGTGTGTGTGTGTGTGTGTGTTTGTGTGTGTGTGTATACACATACACACATATACGGAGAAAGGAAGGAAAATGAAGATAACGACATGAATAGATGCTCCGGTGGAGCACCTTCGTCCGGTAGGGACTGTCAAGCGGCGGAGGTGACACCAGATCGTCAGCCAGATACTGCGACCAAACTCAAACTCAAAAATACCAAGATCGCAACATGGCAGATGTACATCAGAAATAGCCAGCAGAATAGGCCAAGCAAAAACAACATTCAAGAAGATGGAGAGCGTTCTTACCAAAAATGCCTATCAATTAACATCTGGAAGAGAGTTCTTGAATGTTATATAGAACCAATACTGTTGTACGGTTGCGAGGCGTGGACAGTCAACAAGCAAAGTCAGAACAAGATTGAGGCAGCCGAGATGTGGTTTCTAAGGATGTTGAGAGTTCCATGGACAGCAAAGAAAACAAACGAGACAGTTTTGATGGAGGCAGACACAAGTAGATCATTCATAAGGAAAATTAGGAAAAGGCAGGCAACATTCATAGGCCATTTTATGAGGAAAGGGGAATTGGAACACCTGGTCACAATGGGAAAGCTGGAGGGAAGGAGAGCACTGGGTAGATCCAGGGAGAAGATACTAGACAGACTTGCAGAATGGCTGAAGACGAGAAGGGTGGAAGAGATGCTTGAGGCAACAAGAGATAGAGACAGATGGAAGTCCATGATCGTCAACGCCATGCGGCAAGGCACCTGATGATGATGTTGACACTTGTACATTGATAGATATACCAGACTGCTATCATGGATATTATGATTTTTCTACCTGACACTTTTCTTTCAAATTTATTCTCTTGTGTTCGCTCGGTATTCTGCTGTTTGATTAGAATACGAGTCTACGCTTGATGGAATGATGCTACCTGAAGTTCGTGTGTCCCATTCTAATATGTATGGATCCCCTCCACCACCCTGTACTACCTTTAACCAGTCAGCAGTGTGTATTAGCATCGGTTTATTCTGGAATCTCGCAAGACATGGATTAGAATAGAATGCACTGAATTGATTTTAGCCTGTAGAAAGCGTATGTTCAAATGATACAATTCTGAAACACGATGAATATCTACTAAAGACATTTAGGCATTCTTCAAGATTGGGAAAATCCCAATAAAATGGTATGGCTAGCTTTCCTATTTTGAAATTACGATGTTGAAAATAAGGTTACTTTTAGATTTATTTTGTCAGATATATTTTCTGTGATCACCCTCGTAATTAACTACTCAGTGTCAACATAAGGATTTGGAATAAAATGTGTACGCACAAAAAGAATGTTTCTTTTCATATCCGCCATGGATGTGTTGATATACAATGGTTCAGCCTCAAATGATCATCAGACTTTGTAGTGGAGAACGAATAAGTCAAGCTGTTAAATATTTTACAATATTATTGCACAATCTACATTTTTGGTGAGTGAGCATGATGGATGTTTCCCCACATCCATCAGCCAGCCACTTATATGGTGAGACTATCTATCAATACAAATCCAGCGTTTAAGTAATTCAGATTCAGAAAAAAAGCAAAACGAAAATAGAATTAGAAAGATTATTTAATGAAAGGAACATCATCGAATTTGTTCCTTCCACTAAATAAATGTTTTTATTCTAATTTTGTGAATGACTGTCATCACCTCTATGTTCATTTCAAATATTTTACTTTTCCATGATAATCAATATGCAAGATAGTTCTAGCGTACAGATGAAAGGAGAAATCAACACATACTCTGTCTTTTCGTTTTTCAATTCCCTGTTAAAGTGAGAGGGCAGGGAATTGAATTCGATTGGAATGAGTTGGGATGAATTAGATTCTTTTTATTTACTTATTTATGTTTGTTTGTTTGTTTATTTATTTATTTATTTATTTATTTATTGTCACAGCTGAAATTTTTCTTGTGAAATTCGGATTGATGTTCCTAGGTAACACGTCACCATAATACGACACCACGAACCTTTTTCTTTCCTCAATGTTTTCTTTTCTTTTCTTTTATTCTATTTTATTTGTTTTGTTTTATTTTATTTCATTTTGTTTTGTTTATTTGATTTGATTTGATTTGATTTTTTTTATCTTGTTTTATTTTGTTTTATTTTATTTTATTTTTCCTATGACAGTGGAGATTTCACAGGGATGACTCTTTTGTAACTGTGGGATCTATCAAGTACTCTAAGCGCATGCTTCACAAAGGACCTCGTCTTATCGTCTGAACAGAAAGACTGCTACCCAGACCATCAAAGTCTGAAGGGTTTAGAAAACAATTCTCGTCTGACCAAGAATCAAACCTGTGTTTCTCATGTCCTAGGAGAGTGCCTTATCAGCTAGACCACACAACACCCTGACGCAATGCCGTTCACTTGTGGGACAGCCTCCATGAGCAAGTCATTCTGTTTATGATGGTTATGATGGTTGCCGTAACAATATATAGTGGAGAACAGCGAGCGGTTTCACTTCATTATCGTCCTGTGGCTGTTGGTACAGATTTGATAGATAAAGGAACAGGTTATGGTGGAAAGGGTTGTGCTATTTCTTCTGCTTTCTTTTCCTTTTTTTTATGTTATTTCTTTTTCGTTTCATATATCTGTTGTTTTTTTGTTTTTCTTCCTCAGTTTTTTTGTTTTTTTTTTTTTTTTGTGTGGTCTTTTTCTATTTTTCCGCATAATCTCCTTTTCCCATGTCTCTGTCTTTCTGCGTTACATCCTTGTCCCATGTCTCTTGCTATCTGTTTATATTATCATTATCTTCGTTTCGCCAACATTTTTGTTTTCTTCATCGTAAAGTCATTGTCTGCAGACATTTTGACCTGGTCAGACACAGTCTATACGGGGTTATATTCCCCTGCCTGTACTTGTGATGATAAGTTCTGCTCAGAAATGAGCAACAACCACAACTTTACAGTGGCTGTGAAAGTGGCCATTGCCATAGTTGTGTTATGGGTTGGGGAAAAGGGAGATAAAAAGCAAGACCTGTGTCAGCGAAATCAATATCTTTCCACTTTCCTGCATTTTCTCCCCTTGGACTCTCTAGTATATAGGGCGCGTGTTTTTAGTCCCAGTCTATCAAAGTGATGCCATATTTGAAAAACCACAGAAAGAGCAGTCTGTCTTGTATTGATTTCTGGGGAAATTTCTACTGAATTAATGACGTGGGTAGAAGAATGTGGTGGCACCAAGAGTATTGCATGTTTCTTTTTTCTAGTTGTTTTATTTTATGTACTTATGCCCATTTTCATTTCATGATAAATTTATGACGTGAGCAGGAGAGTGTGGCAGGTCCAGTCCACAGTGTTGTGCAGAGACATGCAGGGAGAGATGACTTTTCTGGAGCACACTGTCAGTGTCTTGACTTGCTGTTGTAGTTCATGATCCATCTCACTCTATTCTTCAGAGGACCTCTGTTTTTTCTAGAGCTATAACCAGTGCAGTTGCTGTGGAGACGGGGGAGGCTGTGAGATACAGTTTTAGACAAGATTGCACATCCCTTTGGGACACAGGAATAAGCAGTTCCAGCATTCAGAGGTTGACCTAATCTTTGAGAGTGTCAGCCAGCTCTTCCTCTGTTGACCTCGACATGCACGTCGTCCAGGCTACCTCTTCTGTTGATGTCGATTATGATGTTCTTCATGAGTGCTTCTGTTGACCTTGATGCTTGCCCTCTTCCAGGGTATTTCTTTTGTTGACCTTGATGAGTGCCTTTTCCAGAGTACACCTTCTGTTGACCTTGATGAGTGCCTTTTCCAGGGTACTTCTGTTGACCTTGATGAGTGCCCTTTCCAGGGTATTTCTTCTGTTGACCTTGATGAGTGTCTTTTCCAGGGTACTTTTTCTGTTGACCTTGATGGGTGCCTTTTCCAGGGTATTTCTTCTGTTGACCTTGATGAGTGTCTTTTCCAGGGTATTTCTTCTGTTGACCTTGATGAGTGTCATTTCCAGGGTATTTCTTCTGTTGACCTTGATGCTTGCCCTCTTCCAGGGTACTTCTTCTGTTGACCTTGATGAGTGTCATTTCCAGGGTATTTCTTCTGTTGACCTTGATGCTTGCCCTCTTCCAGGGTGCTTCTTCTGTTGACCTTGATGAGTGTCATTTCCAGGGTATTTCTTCTGTTGACCTTGATGAGTGTCATTTCCAGGGTACTTTCTCTGTTGACCTTGATGATTGCCTTTTCCAGGGTTACTTCTTCTGTTGACCTCATTGAGTGCCTTTGCCAGGGTACTTCTTCTGTTGACCTTGATGAGTGCCTTCTTCCAGGGTACTTCTTCTGTTGTCCTTGATGAGTGCCTTCTTCCAGGGTACTTCTGTTGACCTTGATGAGTGCCTTTTCCAGGTTACTTCTTCTGTTGACCTCAATGAGTGCCTTCGTCTAGGGTACTTCTGTTGACCTTGAAGGTTGTCTTTTTCCAGTGTGCCTCTTCTGTTGACCTCGATACCTTCTTTTGTTGACCTTGGTGATGGTTTACTTCCAGCATTCTTCTTCTTTTGACTTCGACGATGACTGTCTTCCAGGATACCACTTTTGTTGACTTTGACGATGATCTATTTCCAGGGTGCCTCTTCTGTTGGCCTGAATGATGATTTTCTTCCCGGGTACCTCTTCGGTTGACCTCGACAACTGACTTCTTCCACATTCTGCAGAAAGATCTTGAACAGTTTGTCATGCTGAAAAACGTGACGAAACCAAGCAATCTCATGTCATTATTCTGGTGCCTGTAGCGGTTCCTGTTTCAGTTTCAGTTTCTCAAGATGACGTGTGTGCGTTCGAAATTAATTCCATATGCACTGACGTCACCAGTGCTGTGTGATGGAGAAGATCCAAAATGGCATGATCCTTAAGCCTGCACATAAAATTATGAGCTGGCCAGGTCCTGAAGTCTTACCTAGCGTATGGGTTTTGTATCTTTTACTAATGTTTTTATCAGTCTGTCATTAGAACAATCTAGGCCACATTGTAATGTGTATTTAGGTAAATATCTCTTTCAAAAAAGATAAAACTGATGGTAAAAATAAACACAAAATAAAATAAAATATGAAAATAAACGGACTGAATGAAAAACACAACCAGCCACTAAGTATAAACTTGTCTCACATCACAAAGAGCTCCCCCAATCACTACTACACCTAGTTTCCGCTGTCTACAGCATGATGAAAATAAAGCCTTAAAGGTTCGTATGGAGGTGTTCCTGTCAATCCATGAACATGCTGATCACGAGAAAATGAGGACCATGCACAGTGCAAATTACATATTTGTGTTGCCCTGAAATGCATTCCGCATGCAGAGACTGATCGTCTTAGAAAGTGTTCAGTTATCAGTGTCTGTGTCACCTCCAGGTGGGAGGTGAGGTGACTTCATTAACCACCTCCAGCCCACCACTGATGTTTAGAGCAAAAAGGAAACAATGGAAGAAAACATAAATACATGAGATGTGGGGTTGTATATCTTATATGCAGACGAAATAACGCAAAACTTTTATTGCAAATTGAATCTAGCGGGCTATACCTTTTAAGAGTACAAACAGATAAATATATGAATGAATGAATAAACAAATAATGAATAAAAAACGAATACATGTTTGTGCATCTCTCTCTCTCTCTCTCTCTCTTGTCTCTCTCTCTTTCTCTCTCTTGTCTCTCTCTTTCTCTCTCTTGTCTCTCTCTCTCTTGTCTCTCGCTTTCTCTCTCTTGTCTCTCTCTCTTGTCTCTCGCTTTCTCTCTCTTCACTCTCTCTCTCTCTCTTGTCTCTCGCTTTCTCTCTCTTGTCTCTCTCTCTCTCTTGTCTCTCTCTTTCTCTCTCTTGTCTCTCTCTCTCTTGTCTCTTGCTTTCTCTCTCTTGTCTGTCTGTCTGTCTGTCTGTCTCTCTCTCTCTCTCTTGTCTCTCTCTTTCTCTCTCTTGTCTCTCTCTCTCTTGTCTCTCGCTTTCTCTCTCTTGTCTCTCTCTCTCTCTCTTTCTCTCTCTCTTGTCTCTCTCTT
>JAPXFY010005565.1:12500-14691 GCA_030674185.1 Monoplex corrugatus
CACACACACACACACACGCACAGACATACACACACACTCAAGCACGCACGCACGCACGACGCACGCACACGCACAAACACACACATACATCACCTATACAGAGAGAAAGAGAGACAGACAGACAGACAACGTCAATGAACTATGACTTAACGCTGTGAATAAACTAACTCACACTTGCCTGTGAAACAGGGCTGGCCCCAGAGAAAGGACGCAAGGCACCACAGTCAGGGTTGACACAATTCTGGGCCTGCCCCCCACCCCCCTTCCTTTTCCGTCATGCCCCTTACTGTCCCCCCCCCCCCCCCATCGATACATGCTTGCCCCTTCTTCTTTTTTAGCAACAGGTCACACGCTATTAATAGCTCACAAAGACACTGCTCTTTCCGTACTCAAGGCGTTCTGTTTTGGCTCCAGGCAACGATCTTGTCGCTTGGCAGATGTTTCAAATGTGTTGGGAAGTTAGAAACATGACTGTGCATGAGCTGGTCATTTCTGTGCGAAACCACTACACTATAAGGTTTGAGAAAATCTGATTACAGTTGTTGCAGTTTTGATTTTAGTTAATGATGATGATGAGGGTGACGATGATTATAATGATGATGATATGGTGATAACAATAATGACAATGATAATAATAATAATAACAACAACAATAATAGTAATAATGATAGTGATAACAACAATGATAAAAATAATAAAAATAATGATACTACTACTACTACTACTACTACTACTACTACTGCTACTACTACTACTACTAATAATAATAATAATGGCCACACGTAGAGTGACAGCTTATCTTCCAAGAGTCCTATGCACTTCACAAAAGCGTGATGAGACAGGCAGATATAGGTATAGTAAATACATGTCAACCCCTACAACTCCTGCTTGACAGAACGAACCACAACAGATATGTTAAAGGGAAATTGAAAAGAACCTGTTATATAGCGTTTAAAACACTGTGTTAATCTGTATTAATTCTTCTGTTTCCTTACAGCAAATGCCCCAAACACTATGACAAGCCGTGTGTGTGTGTGTGTGTGTGTGTGGTGTGTGTGTGTGTGTGTGTGTGTGTGTGTGTGTGTGCATGTGTGTGTGTGTGTGTGTGTGTGTGTGTGTGTGTTTGTGTGTGCGCGCGATGTGAATGATGGCAAGAGGAAGGACAGAACATGGCATTACCGATCCCCAATACCAGTGTTGTGAATAAATGTATTGAACTCGTAATTCAAGAGAAAACAAAACACACACACCCTGTACTTTGAATGAACAGAGAATGGTACTATGGATGTCTGGTGTGGACTGGACCGGTCAATGTGGTGATGTGAAAAGTGTAAAGAATTACTGACTGGGAGATTATTGTTATTGTTATTGTTATTGTTATTTTTGTTTAATGCCTGGCCGACTGCGTAGCCCCATATCATGGCTCTAACCGTTTCGAAACATACACAATACTTCAACAGTCAAAATAAATAAAGAAATACAGAAATAAATAAATACAATCAAAAATAAGACAAAGAAAATAAAGTACACATGTCAGTGTACATGTATACATATAATCTAATGAGATGCCCCTGGCGTTGACCGCGCCATTCAATTTATCACACAGGGGATTTAATCAAACATACCTGAATATAAATTCAAACATAACACTAAAACACAGAGAGAAAACGGGCCCAAATGACTGGAAAATTGTGGGTTTGAACTCTCAGTGATCCAAAATGCTACTGTGGCACTTTTACACCCAGTGATAAGACAGACCACACAGCTGAGTGTCTCTCATCCACATTGTGGATGTGTCAGTGAAGGTATTTTTTTAATTTCTTGATCAGTACTGCACGTGTACATATCTCTTGGACCAGGATAAATAAATAGATAAATGAATGAATAAAATCAATCAATCAATCACTCAATGATATATATGTATATGTATGTGTATATGTATGTGTGTATATGTATTTGTCTATGTATGCTAGTGCTCCAGTGTTCTTAGATGGATATGTACACATTGTTATTACCACACTGTGCAGGCAGTATTTTGCTATACAGTCTGTATTACAACATCGGTGGCCACGCATGCTGAGTGTTTTCATGTTATCATAAGCCAGTCACTGACATGATGTACAGAACCTTTAACATGAAAGTTGTGCTTGCGGCGACAAGGGATAGATGCATAAGGAAGGCTATGATTATT
>JAPXFY010005566.1:2500-10000 GCA_030674185.1 Monoplex corrugatus
TGTGCAAAGATTCTAAAACTTTATTTTCATCTTTATTTTTTGTTTTTCCTCAGAAATAGAGGCAAGATTGGAGCGATGTTCAGGGAATTTCTTGTTTACAGAATATTTTCATCATCATTTTGTTTCTTGAGGCATTAAAGACTGACATAACAAAATCAAAACAAGTGTGGAATGCCCGTGTTCAAGCAAACAGGAACCAGAAAATGCACACACAAAAACCCCCACAAACAAACAAAAAAAGAAAAAAAAACACATCAGAATGCGTGTTTAATACAACCAGACAAGACAGGCAGAAATTTTCGGTGAACTGGCCTTTGTCAAGCGTAAGATCACAAACAAACAAACACCAGATACAAACATTAGGAGAAAAAGACTGAAACTTCCCTGCTGCTTCGTCCAGTGTGATAAAAGGACTCAAGGCATAAAACGACAAAAACTTTTCAGGGTCGGATTTCCTTGATCAAGGAATTTGACGTCAACGAGGTGACGTCAGCGGACGATGACGAGATAGATGACGACGACTGGGACTGGGAGGAAGAGCTGAGAGAAGAAGAGGAAGAGGAGCGTTACAACGTCTTGCTGACGTCAGCCAAAGGGGCAGAACTGGCCCAAAAAGGGACGCTAACCAACAAACGATTTGCATGCGTGGGCACGTTGAGAGACGGGCAGATGACGGTAATGGCTGTGTTTGATTGGGTTTGTGTGTGTTGTGCTTGCGGTATGGGGGTAGGTTGGGGTAGCAGGTATGGCGTGTGCGTATCTGTGTAAGAGAGAGACAGAGAGAGAGAGAGAGAGAGAGAGAGAGAGAGAGAGAGAAGAGAGAGAGACTGTGTGTGTGTGTTTGTGTGTGTGTGTGTGTGTGTGTGTGTGTGTGTGTTTTGTGTGTGTGTGTGTATGTGTGTGTGTGTGTGTTTGTGTGTGTGTGTGTTATTTTGTATGTGTTTGTGTATGTGTGTATGTGTATGTGTGTGTGCGTGTGTGTGTGTGTGTGTGTGTGTGTGTGTGTGTGTGTGTGTGTGTGTGTGTGTGTGTGTGTTATATCTTTTAACGTCTATTCACATATATATAGTTTTAGACGGTCGGGGTGTGTGTAGGTGTGTGTGTGTGTGTGCGTGTGTGTGTGTGTGTGTGTGTGTGTGTGTGTGTGTGTGTGTGTGTGTGTGTGTGTGTGTAAGAGAGACTGTGTGTATAAGAGAGAGAGAGAGAGAAGAGAGAGAGAGAGAGAGAGAGAGAGAGAGAGAGAGAGAGAGAGAGTGTGTATGTGTAAGAAAATGTGTGTGCGTCTGTCCGTGCGTGTGTGCGTGCGTGCATGTATATATATATATATGTGTGTGTGTGTGTGTGTGTGTGTGTATTCGGAAAACATACATTGAGATAGATCACATGAGCAGCCTGAACTCAGCGAAGGTTAAAGATCCCATGGCAGCAACGAAGGAATTACCCTTATCAACATTTTACAGCAAAATGCACTTTCATATCATCATCATCATCAGGTGCCCTGCCGCATGGCGTTGGCGACCATGGACTTCCAACCATCTCTATCTCTCGCTGCTCCCAGCATCTCCCCCACCCTCCTCATCCTCAGCCACCCTGCAAGTCCGTCCAGCATTCTCTCCCTGGGTCTACCCGGTGCTCTCTTTCCCTCCAGCTTTCCCGTTGTGACCAGGTGCTCCAAATCCCCCTTCCTCATAAAATGGCCTATAAATGTTTCTTGTCTTTTCCTAATCTTCCTTATCAGTGATCGACTTGTGTCTGCCTCCATCAAGACTGTCTCATTTGTTTTCTTTGCTGTCCATGGTACTCTCAACATTCTTCTGAGAAACCACATCTCGGCTGCCTCAATCTTGCTCTGGCTTTGCTTGCTGACTGTCAATGCCTCGCATCAGTACAACATATTGGTTCTATATAACATTCAAGGATTCTCTTTCTGATGTTAATTGATAGGCATTTGTTGGTAAGAATGCTTGTCATCTTCTTGAAATCTGTTTTGGCTTGGCCGATTCTGCCAGCTATTTCCGATGTGCATCTGCCGTCTGATGAAATGACCGTTCCCAGGTATTTGAACTTATTAACTTGTGTCAAGGTTGTGCCATTTGCTGTTATTTTGCAGGAGGGGATTTCATGTTTTTTACTGATCACCATGACTTCAGTCTTCCTGCTGTTTAGTTCCAATCCCTTACCTTTGCTTTCTGTTCCTAGTATATTCACAAGGTTTTGTAGGTCCCTTTCATTTTCTGCAATTAGCACGGTGTCATCTGCGTACCGAATGTTGTTTATCATTTTCCCTCCAACCTTTAATCCAGGGTCTTCTTCTAGGTTTCTCATATACTATAAGTAAATAAATCCACGGCAAAATTCTGTGATAAGAAAATCCGCGTTCCTAGGTAAACGAATGTGCATGCATACAGAAAAAGAAAACCAGCGGCGCTGTACTGTGGCGACGCGCTCTCCCAAGGAACAAAATAAACAGAAACAGAAAGAAATACAATAAATGAATGAGTAGAATATGTATGTATGTAAGTATGACATTTAAGCTGGATCCTCACTTTGGCGCAATATAATTGGCTAAACACAGGAACACAAGATTACCGTAAGATCGTCCATTTAGTTCCACAGCCGAAACGCAAGACCATGGCTGCATAAATGCAAAATAGGTGATCCTCTCTACAAGATCATCGAGAGACAAATAATCGTAATTTGGAATATGTATTTGTCATACGTTCTGTAGACATACTTGATATTTGTTTATTGATTTGTCTGTCGGGTTGATCGGTCTCGTCACCCTGGGAGCGTGGCCCATCTCATCATCATCATCATCATCATCAGGTGCCCTGCCGCTTTCCCGTTGCGACCAGGTGCTCCAAATCCCCATTCCTCATGAAATGGCCTATAAATGTTGCTTGTTTTTTCCTAATCTTCCTTATGAGTGATCTACTTGTGTCTGACTCCATCAAGACTGTCTCGTTTGTTTTCTTTGCTGTCCATGGAACTCTCAACATTCTTCCGAGAAACCATCTAGGAGAAGATAAACTCTGATTTCAAACTTCTGCTGCTTTGCGGCCATAGCTATTCATGGGAAAGGCTTCGGGATGGAGTCAACCCTGAGAAAAATCTCGAGTCAAGAGTCCCGACGGTAGACTGATGCTGATTTCGGCATCCTTCTGGCAAATCCTGTGGCACTGCTGGCACCAAACTGTATTGGCCTTGGCCATTCCTTTGGATCTGTAAGTCACATGGAGAGGGGGGACCTGCTATATGGGCAACAGCTGGTTCTCCATATCACCCTGCCCAGCGTTGCGCCCCTGAGAGGAAGCCAACAACAGGGGCGCATCTTCCACAGTTGACCCCGACCTAAGGAGGCCTACTTCTATGCATTTCGTTTGTTTAGCTCACGGGTTTATGAGTAGGCTTAAGGTTTGTGCCATGGTCACCACGCACACGGCACCAGTGACGTTAGATGCCTATATAATTCATTCCGAGCGCGGAGACGTCGTCTTGAGAAAATGACACTGAAACTGTTTGTTTATATATTTATGTTTGTTTATATATTCGTCTATTTATTTACTTGTTTCTTCAGGATCTACGCATCTCATCTTTGAACCACTAAAGATTCCGTCCATTATTTTGAAACTGAAACTGTTTGCTTCCTATGAATTTCGTTCCGAGTGCGGAGATGTCGCCTCGAGAAACTGAAACTGAAAACTGAAACTGTTTGTTAATGTATTCGTCTATTCGTTTACTTGTTTCTTCAGGATCTGCGCATCTTATCGTTGAAACCACCAAAGATTCCGTCCATTACTTTGCTGTCGGAGGGAGCACGGGTTCTGAGGATTGCTGTTCGTAATTTTGAACGTTTTGCGCCAAAGAGACATGCTGAGGACTACCTGAAGAGACGTTACGTCCCCATGACGTAAGTATATTGCGTTTTTTTTTAACAGGTTAAAATCATCTCATGTAAGGTTACGTTCCCTTGACGTAAGTATTTAACATTTAAAAATCATTTCACATAATGGTATGCTTCCATGATGTAAGTATATTGCGTTTTTTCAATATTTAAAAATCATCTCACGTAAGGTTACGTTTCCATGACGTAAGTATTTAACATTTAAAAATCATCTTGCGTAGCGTTACGTCCCCATGACGTAAGTATATTGCGTTTTTTCAACATTTCAAAAATCATCTCATTCAACGTTACGTTCCCATGACGTAAGTATATTGCGTTTTTTCAACATTTCAAAAATCATCTCACGTGAGGTTACGTTCCCATGACGTAAGTATACTGCCTTTTTTTAACATTTAAAAATCATCTCATTCAACGTTACGTTCCCATGACGTAAGTATTTAACATTTAAAAATCATCTCACATAACGTTACTTTCCCATGACGTAAGTATATAGCGTTTTTTAACATTTCAAAATCATCTCACGTAAGGTTACGTTTCCATGACGTAAGTATTTAACATTTAAGTATATAGCGTTTTTTAACATTTCAAAATCATCTCACGTAAGGTTACGTTTCCATGACGTAAGTATTTAACATTTAAGTATATAGCGTTTTTTAACATTTCAAAATCATCTCACGTAAGGTTACGTTTCCATGACGTAAGTATTTAACATTTAAGTATATAGCGTTTTTTAACATTTCAAAATCATCTCACGTAAGGTTACGTTTCCATGTGGCTCTAGTTGTTGGCTGGGCTACAAGCAATATGACCCTGAACCTGAGCTGCTACTTCTAGTACTGTTCTCATAGCGACTGGTGGTTTCACCGTCTTGAATTGTGTGTGTATTGTGTGTGTGTGTTGTGTGTGTGTGTGTTGTGTTTTGTGTGTGTGTGTGTGTGTGTGTGTGTGTGTGTGTGTGTGTGTGTGTGTGTGTGTGTGTGTGTGTGTGTGCGTGTTGTGTTTTGTGTGTGTGTGTGTGTGTGTGTGTGTGTGTGTGTGTGTTGTGTGTGTGTGTGTTGTGTTTTGTGTGTATGTGTGTGTGTGTTTGTGTGTGTGTGTGTGTTGTGTTTTGTGTGTGTGTGTGTGTGTGTGTGTGTGTGTGTGTGTGTGTGTGTGTGTGTGTGTTGTGTGTGTATGTGTGTGTGTGTTGTGTGTGTGTGTGTTGTGTGTGTGTGTGTTGTGTGTGTGTGTGTGTGTGTGTTTGTGTGTGTGTGTGTTGTGCGTGTTTGTGTGTGTGTGTGTTGTGTGTTTGTGTGCGTGTTTGTGTGTGTGTGTTTGTATGTGTGTGTGTGTGTGTGTGTGTGTGTGTGTGTGTGTGTGTGTGTGTGTGTGTGCGTGTCCGTGCGTATGTGAATGTTTGTGTGTGTGTGTGTTTGTTTGTTTGTTTGTGTGTGTGTGTTTATGTGTGTGTGTGTGTGTGTGTGTGTGTGTGTGTGTGTGTGTTTGTGTGTGTGTGTACGCATGAGTGTGTATGTGTGTGTTTTCTTTCTTTCTTTCTTTCTTACTCTCTGTCTCTTTCTTTCTTTCTTTCCCTCTTTCTTTCTTTCTTTCTTTCTCTCTTTTCATTCTTTCTCTCTTTCTTTCTCTCTTTTCATTCTTTCTTTCTTTCTTTCTTTCTTACTCTGTCTCTCTTTTCATTCTTTCTTTCTCTTCTTTTCTTTCTTTTCTTTCTTTATTTCTTTCCTTCTCTTTAATTCTTTTCTTTCTTTCTTACTCTGTCTCTCTTTCATTCTCTTTCTTTCTCTTTTCATTCTTTCTTTCTTTCTTTCGTCTTATCTTCTTCTTTTCTTCTCTCTTTCTTTCTTACTCTCTGTCTCTTTCATTCTTTCTTTTCTCTTTTCATTCTTTTTCTTTCTTTTTTTCTTTCTTTCTTTCTTTCTTACTTTCTTTCTTTCTTTCTTTTCAACAACAGAATTCCAGACACCAGAGCGATCGTGAAGAGATACTTACGAGATCTCAGCTGGACAACTTTCCGCAAGTGTGTCTTGGGCACACTGGACCGGGCACGCGAAGGGCACCTTCTGTCCACTATCCCTGCGTCTTCCAAGGGCACCAGTGGCTGGGCACGTTGGCCTGGGTTCGATCCCCGTGCTGAAGAGAAGGCGGTACTGCTGAGTGAGAAAGGATGTCGGTCTCAGGTATAGGGAGAGGGGAAGGTTTTGTTCGTTCGTTCTTTAATTTAAGGTCTTTTCACTATAAGTGATATTAGACGGGGGAGGGGGGGAGGGGAAATTATTAAAAAAAAAAAAAAAAAATGTAGAACGATAGTTGGACGGGTTGGATTTGGGCAGAGGGAAGACAGAGGAAAAAGACATTAGCAGGTGGGGGAACAGCAAAATGGAACGAGAACTTAACACTAACAATTAACTTCAATAACGTGAAGGGAAATTGTAACACTAAAATACAAACCGAATAAAGTTAAAGTAATGCATTAACAGGACTGTGAACTAATGATTCTGAAATTCTAACTAACAACGTTTGATCTGATGTAATTTTCTGGAAATGATTTTCAGAATACTTTTCTTGAGTAAACATTTTCGGTAAAAAAGAACGTAGCATTTTGCAGTAGAATAAACAGTGAAACAGTGTGAACTGTTCGCCGCAAATACACTTGACATTTTTACAATATTTTGTTCTCAATGCGTTTAGCTGAATACGAAAACAAACAGCAACAATCGATCTCAAATGATACATAGAAGAATACTGCAATTTTTTACATACATTTTGAACGGTAAGTTTTATCATTTGTTGTGACACAAACTGTTCATCTGAATGTTCAAGAAATCGAGTCCATGAGGCTGATTCGAGCAAGTTGCAAGCTTCTTTTACGGAGGTATGAACATGTAATTCTATAGCATTATCAGCATTCTGGGCGCCTTGCTTAGCTGCTCTGTCAACTACTTCGTTGCCGTGAAGACCAACATGAGAAGGCACCCAGCATAAACTGATATCTGTACCTTTGACCCTTAAACGATGTATAAGATGATTTGCCTCAGTAATTAAATCAGGTCTTGTGTCGGCATTAAAAGGCCGTAAGGCATATAATAATGATTTTGAGTCAACAAAGAGAACTACTTTGAAAGACATGGGTTTAAGATTTACTAGATAATGCAATGCTTGATTAATAGCGACTAATTCCGCTGTAAAGATCGATAAGTTTGCCCCAACGAAAAATGACTTTTTTATCTTAAATTTTGGAACATAAAATGCTGCTCCAGCACATTTATTTTCTAAGACTGATCCATCGGTAAAAATGTGAAGGTGGGTACGGTATTTTTCATCGATGTGTTCTCTTGCTGTGGATATCGAAATGTTGACGTTTTCAGATTTCTTAGCGTCTGTATAATCAATATCAAAAGAGGCTTTTTGCATTTCACATGTAGGGATAGGCGTTGTTGATGGTGTCTCAGCTATTTCATCCATATTTATGTTAGACTGTTTGACCAAGTCAGATATGTAAGTTGAAACAGTCATTTGTGATGAAATGCTTTTTGCTCGCTTTGGAAAGTCAACATCAGACCTGATTTTAATTTCCTTACTCACAAAATTATCCGTTT
>JAPXFY010005567.1:0-14689 GCA_030674185.1 Monoplex corrugatus
CGTTGTCTGTCAGTTACTAAACCCGGGGTTTCCCAGAGTTCGACCCCCCTTAGAGGCCTCGACTTTTTGCTCAGTTTGACCGGAAAATCGAACAAACTCTAGTCCTTGGGAAGGGGGACGAAAAAAAATTGGACCCATGGCCTTCGGTGTGCCCCTTTAAGCCCCCACGGATTAAAATCGTAAAAGGAAAAGGCATTGTCCGTTGCTTTATTTTAAAACATTGGAGAAAGAGGTTGTTTTAAAAGGGTTCCCCCCCTTCTTCCCTTTCTGAATCTTGGAAAAAAAAATGTACTTTTATAAAAATTTAAAACGAGGGAGGGGGGATGGCCCCACCCCGTGGCGGGCCCCCGGGGAAAGGAAGCTTCTGCCACCTCACTCCCCCACCCCGGTAGGGAAAACTATCTAGTAGGACCTAACCCTGGCCAGCTCTTTGTTCTGTGCGGCTAAAGGCTTGTCCGTGATCTTTTTTTTTAATCTTCTCATCCATGGCACCTGTGCTTTAGTGCATAGGAATTTTCTTCCAAACCGGGGAACGCATTTCAGAAACTGAAACTAAAAATCTGGGCCTTTCTAGTGATGGCTGCCGGGATGGCCACACATGGGTGAAAAGGTTCGTTACCAAAAAGCCCTGATTAGGCTCTTTTTGAGTCTTCCTCTTCCCACAAAAAGACATCACAGAGGGCCCCTTGTGAAGGGGGAATCATCAACACACCAAAGGGGATCGAACAGTAACGGGGGCTACATTTTCATTTTATCAAACCTAAAAGCATTCTCACCAAAAAATCCCAATAAATTTAACTCAGGAAGAAGTTCTTCAATGTTATATAGCCCCTAATGTTATATTGTTGTGAGGCGTGGATACAACACGCAAAGAAAAAAACAATTGAGGCAGCCAGATTGTTTCTAAGAAAAAACGTTGAGAGTTCCATAACAGCAAAACAAAAAAAACAAAAAAAACAGATAGTCTTAAAGGGAGCAGACCAAGAAGACATTCAAAGGGAAGTAGGAAAGAAAAGCAACATTTAGGGGCCATTTATGAGGAAAGGGGAATTAGAGCCCTGCCCCAAACGGGAAAGCTGGAGGGAAAGAGAACAAGAACCCCCGGGGGAAAATTATTGGCAACTTAAAGGGTGGTTTAGGCAAGAGGGTGGAATGTCTTGTAGGGAAAAGGATAATGAAATGGGGGCATAGGATGAAATAAAGAGATGATAAAAAGTTTTTGGGCAATGTTACCTGCGGTGGCTTATTTTTTCTAAAGCAATTTTTCAATCATCTTCATTTTTCCTCCTTTTTCAAAAATAAATCTTTCCCTTTGCATATTTTGGCCCTTTTTTTATCACATCTTCTTTTTTTTCACTCTTTCCTTTCCCTCCCCACCTTCAAAAACAAATTCTGTGCTAAAATTTCCCTTTTCGTCACTTTCTTTTTTTGCCCTTTTCTTTTCTTTTGTCATTTTTTCCTATCATTTTCTACCTTCGATCCCTTTCCCCCGTAGTCTTTTAAAATTTACGTACTTTTTCTTAGGTTTTTTAACTGGGGACATTATTGATGCATTTTTGGTCTGGGAAAAAATTATACCGAACCCCAATTATAGGGAGTTTAAGCCCTTTTTTTTATTAGCTTTGTGTCCTTAGTTATGTTAAAAAATTTTACGGTAGTTTTTTAAATCCCCCTGTGTAAAGTTGGCGGAGTGGGCAACGGCAAAGCTCTCCTTAGTTATTTCACGAAAGCTTAATAGTGTACTTTAATTTTCTTTTTTTTCTTTTTCCCATTGAATTTTTTGTATGTTTTGAAATAGTTATAGCCCTAATGGCTCTACGCAGTCGGGTGGGCTTTAAACAAAAACAACAATAAATTTGCTATGGTAGTTCCATCTTTCTCAACACCAGCCCTTTTAAGAATCTCCTAAAAGTTTTAAAAAGGTACGGGGGAAAATTAAAAAGAGAAGTTTTAAAAATAGTTTAAAATTATGATTTATATTTAACCCTCACAAGTGACTAATTTATGAAAAAGAAACAAAACAAAATTTTTTCGCATGGGGAAAGGGGTTGTCATTTACGGGGGAGAAAACGCGGTCGTAATGCCTCCCCTGAAACAGACCATCAAAATTCAACAGAGTAGTCCCCACTTTTTTTTCCTGAGGCCATAGTCATTTTTCCCCAGGGTCATCAGGTGCCATTTAACCATTCAGACGAAATTTCCTTGTCCTTTTAAAAATACTGGAACTCTTCACGGGTACCAAAAACATTTTTGAACCTTTGGGTTCGGTATTATTATCAAAAGAGCTGTCAGAGTTGGCCATCCCGGATGACTTCATGAGCGATACAATGACTCGTTCCCCTTTCAACTGCGTTTTTTCCTTCATTCTAAAAGCACCATGCCCACCATCTTGGGATGGTGTTTAAAATTTTCTGGGGATCTATCCCCAATTCCGGTGCACTTCCATTGTAACGTGTCCCCAGATGTGAGAGGGTCGGGACGAAGGGGGGCCCCGTTCATCCAACACCCACTTTGGGGGGCCGGTGTCTCGCCGTACCCCGTTATAAAATGGTCCCCAAATTCATGAGGGGAAAGTGTCAAGGAAAAGGAAGCAGTCGGAGCAGCCCAAGAGACACTCCCGGGTCTAAAGGGGGCACATTACCATGCCCAATTGGGGGGAGATTTACACAACCTTTGTTTCTGTCAAATCGCACGCGGGCCGCTGCACCCCCCTCTTCTGATGGGGGTTTTTTTTTGGAAAATATCTTTTCCAATATGTATAAAAGTTTGATGCTGAACAAAACAGTCATCCACCACCCAACATCAATGAATACAATTTTTTTTGGGTAAAAAAATTCCCCTTTTTAAATTTTGGGCCCTTTGACTCTGTGGGTGTGAAAAAAAACCACCCCAAGAAATTAAGTCCTGTTGATTTAAGCAAAACAAAAAGGACACACTCAAACCATTCCAAAAACTTCCCCCAAAGCATACTTTTTTTCTCTCTTTTTCTGATGCCTTGATCACAGGAGAAACCACAACTTTCTTGTCCGATGTAAAAGGGCCAGGTCCCCAAATTTTTACGTGTGGCCCACAAGTGTTGTGGTGGGACAAACCAGGTGACTTCTGAAATTTTCTGCAGGTTGGGGGGGAGAACGAAAGACCCCCGGACCCTGAAGATACGCCCCCTCACCCAGTTGTCATGTTCTCGGTTGGGATGACGCAAAGCAAATCTACCCCTCTTGTGTGACTTCAGGGCTGACTGCCGGAAACGCTGACGATCATTCTGTGTAAACCCTCTTGTGCTTTTTCAAATTTTTTATTGTGGTAAGGCCAGTGTGCCCCCTGTTGGATAAAATAGTGATTTTGGGGTCAAATTGTCAAGAGGGGTCAACGAAAAAGTAGATCGTTTATGAAAAAAAGTAGAGCAGCCTTTCCCCCTTGGGTCCAGTTTTTGTCTTTTTGATGTTCAGATCTTTCACTCTTAAAGAAATGAAGCACAATACCATGCCAGACACCTTACCGTTTTTGACACTTCACACTTTTGGGTGTTACACCCGAGAAAGGGGAAATTAGGGACGCATTCACATGGGGAAAAGAAGACTGTAGGAAATTTTTTTCCACATTTTTTCGGTGTCTTCTTCCTGCTGGTGCTTGAAAATTGTTGAGGGCGCCCCATTGTCCACAGCATATGATGAACTTTCGGGGCATGATCTGCCCCTAAATCTTCTGTGTCATGGTCCGTTTTCTTGTGCCCTCATTTTCTCCCCCAATTATTTCCAACCCCGCAGTTTGGACCCCAAGTTCAGGGATGAGCCCCTTTCCTCTACGCCCAATGTTTCCTTGTTGTCAATCTACGCCATGCTCACGGTGTTTGTTCTAGCATGATTTCCAACCTAGATTCCTGGATTTGTCAACAACAAACGGGAAAAGGTCAACATGTCAACATTTGTTGATTTTTACAATCTGCAAACACTGTTTGGCCAGAAACCCTTTGCGGTGCTACCATCGTCCATCCAGTCTGGCGAAGAAACAGTTTGAAAAAATTTTTTGGATCTCTCCAAACATTTTTACGTGTGCTGGACACTGTGGTGTTATCAAAATTTCTGGTTTTCAGACCTAAATAACGTTTACCCCCTCTCACACGTTAAGGGGAGGGTTTCAATGAAAGCTTTCTTAAATGAAATTTAAAATGGGTGGGAGTCCGTTAAAAAAATTCCCAGCAGACATTTTTAAAGGTTTTTCAATGCTTCGTTTTTAATACAGACAACTAAAAACTTTGTGCCAGTAGATTCTTCCCAGTTCAGGCTGAAAATCAGATTGTAATCCCCAATGATAAATTTTCTTCTTAAGCCCTGTTACAATCTAACAATATGGGGTCTTCTGTTTTGATATTTTTGTCTGTGTTGGGGTAATGGTTCTCTGCTCTGCTCGTGCCCTGTGTGCTGCAACAAAGGCCTCAAAGTGGTAGCCTTTTTTTCAAAGTTTCACTTGGCTGTCACAGATTTCTTGTTGTTTCCCCCCTTTACGTTGGAATTTTTGGCCTGGTGGTGTTCCAATCACCCTGAGGGAATGTGGCCTTGGTTCTTTTTACTGCCCTTGAACCGCTCTGAATCCTTTTTTTTACACTTCAAAACCCCCTGGCCCAGAAACAAGGAAACGAACAGTGCTAAAATTTTTAATGGGAATCCAACACTGACCTATTAAAAAAATAAAATAACAAAGCTTTAGAATGGGTTTTAAAACAAATTTCTAAAATATACGAGGCAAATGTAATGTCATTTATACGGCAATAACAAAAGCAGTAAACGTAACTTGTTGTTTTTTGCAATACACGGGGGGGGAATTTTGGGTGGGCAGAAAACGGGGGTAATTTGGGTGGTGCGTATACAGGGGGGAATTTGGGTGGTGCGTATCACAGGGATGAATTTGGGTGGTGCGTAAAATTAAGGGGGGTTTTCGGGGGGGAAATTTTTTTTGGGGCTGTACCCCGGGGGGTGAATTTGGTGGTGCTGTATACGGGGGTTTGGGGGGGGGTGGGGAATTTGGGTGGGGCTGTATCCGGGGGGTGAATTTGGGGTTGCTGTATCAGGGGGGGGAATTTGGGGGTGCTGTACAGGGGGGGGAATTTGGGTGGTGCTGTACCGGGGGGTGAATTTTTGGGGGGGGGGGGTGTTTTGGGGGGTTCACACGGGGGGTGAATTTGGGGGGTTTCGTATACGTGGGGGTAATTTGGGTTCTGACGGGGGTGAATTGGGGGGGTGCGTACACGGGGTGATTTGGGTGGGCGATCACGGGGGGGGGAAAATTTGGGGGGTGCTGTATCAGGGGGTTTTAATTTGGGGGGTGCTTATCACGGGGGTAATTTTTTTAATTTGGGTGGTGCTTATCAGGGGGAAATTTTTGGGGGGGTGTACTTTTGGGGGGGGAATTTGGGGGTGCTGTATACGGGGGGGAATTTGGGTGGGGCGTATCACGGGGGGGGAAATTTGGGGGGTGCGTATCACGGGATGAATTTGGTGTGCTTACAATTTTGGGGGGTGGGGGGGAAATTTTTGGTGGTGCTGTATCAGGGGGGTGAATTTTGGGGGGGCTGTATCACGGGGATTTTCTCCACATCTTTCCGGAAGGAAATTTTGGGTTTTTTTTTGGAATTTGGGGGGTTTTATGTGGAATTGCCTTTCTTATAAAACATACAAGAGAAAAGGAAAGAGAAAAAAACGCCTAATCCCAAACAATAAATTTTAAAAGCAGTCCCCCATACATTACAATCAATATGGTTTTCTTTTTTTAAAACATTTTCAACAAAGAAAATCTTATCCTCTTTTTCTTTTTTGCCTACTCCTAAGCAATCCTCCCTTTTTTTTCCCTATCCCCCCAAAACCCACTTAAATAAAATATCAACGTCCCTTTTACTACATTTCGGGCAAAGGCCACCCCCTTGCCAAGTTAAGTGGTTTGTCCCCCCACTAGACCATAAACCTTTAACATTTCTGCTTCCTCTCTCTTTGTTTCTCTGTGGCGATTCTGTGTGTCTATTCTCTGTGGGTCTGTCTTCCTGGGGGCCCCTGATTTCCCCTCTGCCCCTCGTGTTATTTTTTTTTATTCATTTCGGGGGCGGGATCAGAACACGCTGGGCTCTGACCCCAGCTTCTTAATCATCCTGACTTTTAAGGGGTTTTTTCCAGGCGGCGCAGGGTTCATCTGCGCCCTATTTTTGGAACGGGGGGTAATCAGAAAAAACACTTGTAAATGTTTGTTTTAAACATAAAAAAAAAGGTTGTTATTATTTGTGCAGAATTAAATTCAAACAACTCAGATAATTTTTAAATAATGTTCATTACTACTTTTTCATGCATAATTTATACTAACTAAGCTAAAACCCCGGGTAACCTAAGCCCCAAAAAGTCAAAGAAGAAAAAATTTCCTCAACATCCATTAAATAACACAGCACCTAAAAAAAAGTTCTTTTTTTCATAAAAATATGATTACAAACACTGATCATTTCGGTCATGCACCTAAAACAACACAAAACTACTGTTTTACCCCACTCCCCTGGGGGACCTCATGCCTTGGTTACACAAAATGAAAGGGGAGGAAACTTGCAGAAGGGGCCAGTTTAATGATTTAATACTGGGAAACCCCGGGTTTAGCAGCCTAACAGAAAAAAAGGGACAGGATGAGCCCCGGGAGAAAATACCAAAAATAAATTTGACAATCCTGTAAATGAAAAATTTTAAATTCTTACTGACAGCAAAAACACTAAGGCGCAGACTGAAACTTTTCGCGATCCTGTGATGGGAAGATTTATCTAAAATCAGGAAAAGAAGCAATCAAAACAAACAAACTAAGTTTTAAAAATTTACTTAGTGACTGAAAACAATGCAAATTTGAGAAACTCAATAAAAAAGCTTGTGAAAAACCCCTAGAGTAGAAAAACAAAAAAAAGGATAAAAACAAACAAATTTTCTAGGTTGATGGGAAGCAAAGGAAAAATGAGGAAATATACAGGAAAAAAACCAAAATATCTAAAATCACTTTTAGTGAAAAGACGTTAAATCAAAAACGAACGAAACCAAAAAAACCGAATAGGTGCAAAAGCTAAGGGGTTTGGCTAAAACAAAATGCAAAGAAATAGAAGCCGACACAAAACGGTCCTCAGGGTAGTTTAAAAGAATGAAAATTGCCGCAGGGAAAAAAACATGCACACAATCATTTTTTTAAAAAATTTAAAGATGGACGCTTATATGGAAAAAAACAAAAATTAATGATGGGGAGAGTCATTAAAACTTTTTGAAGGACAAAACGCATACCAAATTTTAACAAAAACGAGGACCCTCATAAAAAAAGAGAATTAGAAAAGACGAAAAAGACGAAACTTGGAAAAACCCCCCGGACCAGACAATATTATACAGAGATATTTAACCCCGGGGGAATTGGTATTGAAAAAAAAAAAAGTCCTCGTAAATGAAAATTTTGAACATGCCCAAAACCCAAAGATGTGACAAAATCAAATTTTCATTACTTCCAAAGAAAACAGGGGTTTTCAGAATGCAAAAACCCCTCGCACAACACTTGATGAGTCATGTAAAAAAGTCAGTTAAGAAAAATCATGAGATGACAAAAAAAGAATCAAAAGAGAAAAAGCGAAGAAAAAAGTTTTGGATTTGTGGAAGGGAAAAACAAATATTAATCCAATTACATCCTAAAACTATCATAAGAGATAAAATCGGGGTTTAAATAAGGTTTTTGTTTTTTAGGGTTTTTGATTATACTATCACAGTGAATTCCTTAGGGCGGCGGGAAGCATTGAGAAAAAGATTTTTTTTCCCCCTTAAAATTTGGATCGGAAAATAAAAAGGAAAAACCCCCACGGGCCACTAGCGGGAAATCAAAATTTTGAAAAGAAAATGGCAGTCCCCAAATTCCCCCATACAAAAAAACCTTTTTCGCATTTGGGGGAAACCAGAAAGGGAAAGAAAAGGCGTAATGGGGGCAAGAAAAAAAACAACATTAGACTGGATGGATTTTCTGGATGGATCAAAACCCAGACCGGGTGAAGTGACCGAAAACCAAAACCAGAAGCCAGTATGAAGAAATAATACCATTTTTCCCACTTTGGGGAGTTGGACAGCTTTTTTAAGGGTGACGCTTAGCAGTAAAAGTCACCGTCCCCAAACGGACCCTTTTTAAAATGGGGGGATTAAAAGGGCCCAAGGTAAATTTTGATGTAACCAAACCACAATTCAGGGTTTAAAAATTTGAATCATTCAACCTTGAAGTCAAGCGTAAACGCGGTCAGCTAAAAACAGGCGGTCCTTTGATGGTTTAGGGAGGGAAAGCGTCCTGACCTGAATCCCCTTCAAAAAAAAGGAATAGGGCCCTTTACCCCGGCGCTCTTTGGGGAACCAGTTTTTTAAAACCCAAACCCCCAGGTATGTGACCCACTTTTTAATTTGTACTCTTATCCACTTTGACAGGGGACACTGGTCATGGGTCCCCAAAATAAAATTTCACAGGCTTCAACCCTTTTTATATATTTTCCTTTATTTTCATTTTTCAAAAGAAAAATTAGAGGAAGGGAAAAGGATTGGGTTTTTGGCATTAAAATTTTCAATTTTTCTTTCGTTTATTACATCCACTTATAAGTAGGGGCTGCCTGGAGGCAAGCTTTCGGGAAGGGAACAGAAGCTTATGGAAAGTGAAAACAAAGCAGCCAAGTGGGAAAAACGTGCAGCCCAAAAAAGGCCAAAAAACCCAAATCTGCAGACGTTTTTCCCTGAGTGTCCCCGTAAAGCCCCCCCCGTGGTGCTCAACTTTGGCCTGAGATCCCACATGAGGTTTCCCAAAAAAAGGCTTGGTTTTTACTTTTAAAAAACCAAAGATAGTCCCCAAAACCCCTGGGTTTTACCAAACCTTTGATAACGCCAAACCCCTTTTTTTTTGTGTACCCCCCATGGTGGGAAAAATTCAGGGCCAAGTCGAGGGACAAGCCGTAAGGACCAATAATTTTTAAACCCCTTTAATTTTTTTTAGGCCTTAAATTATGGTCACCCTTTTTAAATTGCTGGGGGGGGTCTTAAAAAAATTTTATTTTATCCCCCTTTTGGGAAATTTCCTCCCTGGGACCTTTTTTTTTAAGTTGGATGAAAAGACAAAAAAGGCAAAGCAAATTTAAGGGGCCAAACCCCCCTTTTTTCCCTTTCCCCTAATTTTTCGTGCAAATGAAACTGAAGGGACAAAAAATAATTAAGACTGTGTAAAAATTATTGAGCCCCCTATCCTGCTACCTTCAAAGGGAAAAATTAAAAAATAAAACGGGGTCACATACCTTGAGTGCTTGGAAACGGTCCCCCAAAAGAGCCCCCGGGGGCTGACTACTACCCCCTTTTATAGAAGGGAATCAGTCAGGCCCTTTTTCCCCTCCCTGACCATCAATAGGACCGCCTGTAAATGGCGACCGCGTCTCTACACCTACTTCAATTTTGAATTTTCAAATTTTAAATCCTACTTGTGGGGGCTACACAAACTTACCTTCGAAAATTAATACACCTTTTTTCAAAAGTCCGTTTCGACGGTGACTTTTACGCTAACGCACCCCTTAAAGCGCCCCAACCCCCAAAAAGGGGAGAAAATGGTATTTTTTCTTCATACTGCTTCTGGTCTTTGGTGGGTTTCACTTCACGGTCTAGGTATTATCCACCCAAAATCCACCAGTCTAATCCTTTTTTATTTCCTCTTCCCCCATTACAGCCTTCTCCTTTTCCCCCAACCAAAAGGGTTTTTATACGGGACAAGGGCGACTACCATTATTTCAAAATGTATACCCCATGGGGCCTTTGGGGTTTTTTCCTTTTATTTACCACCATTCTACTGGGCAAAAAATTTTCTCAAGCATCTCCCCCTAAGGGGTTTCCCGATATAAATCAACAAAGCTAAAAAAAATCCTTTTTCAACTATTGATCTCCTATAAAATTATGGGTGTATTTTAAATTCTTTCCCCTTTCCCCAAATCCACACTTTCTTCTGCATTCCTTTGATTCATTTCTTGCACATCATGATATTCTTAACTGACTTTTGTTTCATGACTCATCAAGCGATTTTTGCGTGGATTCGCATTCTTAAACCCCTTCTTCTTGGAAGTCAATAAAATTGATTTGTCACATCTTTGAATTTTCCATGTTCTAAATTCATTTACGAGACGTTTTTTTTTCAAACCAAATTCCTCCGGCTTCAAACATCTCTGTATAAAAATTTTCTGGCCCCTTTTTTTCCAAGCTCTTTTTCAGGCTGTTCTAATCATCTTTTATTAGGTTTCCCTAAACCGTTCTTTTTTATAATGTTACTGGTTTTCTGCATCTTAAAAAAGATTTTAAGTACCCCCCATCTACAATATTGGTCTTTTTCCATATAACGTCCCCATCTTAAATTTTTAAACAACTATTGAGTGCATGTATTTTCCTGCGACATTTCTTAAATTGCGAACATACCCTGAGACCCTTTTTGTGTGGGTCTTCATTTTTTTGCATTTTGTTTTCAGCCAAACTTCCTTACTTCTTTGCACCTATTCCTTTTTTTTGTTTCTTCTTTTTTGATTTAACGTCTTTTCACTATAATAATTAATATTATTGTTTTTCTTCCTGTATATTTCCCTTTTCTTTTTGCCTTCCCCTCAACCTAGAATTTTTTTGTTTTTTTATCCATTCTTTTTTGCTTTCTATCTACTCTAGGGGTTTCTTTAAACTTCATTTTTTGAGTTTCTCAAATTTTTCCCCTGTTTCCACGCACAACGGAGTCTAAACTTAGTTTTTGCGCTTTTTACTGCCCTTTTTCCTTTTAGCATAAATCTTCCCATCACAGGGCGTCGTTTCGTTGCATTGCGCCATAGTTTTTTGCTTCTTTAAAATTTTAAAATCTTTCATTACAGGGAATGTCAATCTATTTTTGGGATTTCTCCTGGACTCATCCATGTCCTTTTTCTCTGTTTGGCTGCCAAACCCTGTTTCCTATAAAACTCATTAACGTCCCATTTTCCAATTGGGGGCCCCCCCTTTTTTTTTACCAGCAATGAGGGCCCCAGTGGAAGTGGGAAAACAGTATTTTTGTTGTTTTAGTGCAGACCTACAATGATCAGGGGTTTTTAATCATATTTTTAAAAAAAACTTTTTTTAGGGCGTTTATTTTTTGGGGTTTGAGGAAATTTTTTTTCTTTGACTTTGGAGCTTAGGATTTCCTGACGTTGGGGCTTTTTAGTATAACGTACATGAAAAATATTAATGAACAAAATCATAAAATTAACTGATGTTTTTTAAAATTTAAATTCGCACAACCAATAACACCTTTTTGTTTTTTTGTTAAAAACAAACATATCTACAAGTGTTTTTACTGACCTTACCCCCCTTTCCAAATAGTCGCAATGAACCCTCGCCACCTGAAAACCCTTAACGTACGGGTTTGATTTAAGATAGGCTGGGGTCAGAGCCCAGCGTGTTCTGATCCACGCCCTAGAAATGAAAAAAGAAAATAACACGAGGGCAAGGGGAGAATACAGACCCACAAGAAGACAGACCCACAGAAATCAGACACACAGAGAATACAGACACACAGAGAAAGACAGACGAGAGAGAAAAAGACAGAACTGTTAAAGATTATGGTCATAGTGGGGACAGACCACTTAACTTGGCAAGTGCTGACCTTGCCAGAAGCAAAGTATAAGGTACGTTGATATTTTATTTTAATGTAGGTTTAGGCTGATAGGCAAAAGAAGTAGGATTGCTTTAGGACGTAGGCAAATAAAATAAGAGATGAAATGAAACTTTCATTGAATATTTTTAATTAAAGAAACCATATTGACTTGTAATGCTATGTGTGGACTGCTTTTGAAATTTATTGCAGTGGATTAGCGCGTTTCTACTTGTCCTCTCTCCTTTCTCGTCGTTGTATGTGATCTCATACAGAAAGGCAATTCCACATAAACATCCCCCAAAATTCCAAAACAAAACCTAAATTTCCTTCCCGTGACAGATGGTGGAAAACATCCCCCGTATACAGCACCACCCAAATTCCACCCCCTGAACAGCACCACCCAAATTCACCCCCCTATACACACCACCCAAATTCACCCCCCACATACCCCACCCAAATTCATCCCCCTAACACACCACCCAAATTCACCCCCCGTATACAGCACCCCCCCAAATTCCCCCCCCTTTATACGCACCACCCAAATTCACCCCCCACATACAGCACCCCCCAAAAATTTCATCCCCCGTAACACACCCCCCAAATTCACCCCCCATCACACCCCCCAAATTTCTCCCCCGTATACAGCACCACCCAAATTCACCCCCCTGAAAAGCACCACCCAATTTCACCCCCCGTTACACACCCCCAAAAGCACCCCCCTATACAGCACCCCCAAATTCACCCCCCATATACAGCACCACCCAAAATTCACCCCCCCTATACACACCCCCCCAAATTCACCCCCCCTATACGACCACCCAAAATTCACCCCCCGTATACACACCACCCAAATTCCCCCCCGATACCACCCCCCAAAATTTCACCCCCCGAATACGCACCACCCAAAAATTCCCCCCCCGTAACACACCACCCAATCACCCCCCGTGAAAAGCACCACCCAAATTCACCCCCCGATACACACCACCCAAATTCCCCCCCCGATACACCCACCAAAATTCCCCCCTAACAGCACCACCCAAATTCACCCCCCTGATCAGCACCACCCAAATTCATCCCCGGGAAACGCACCCCAAAAAATTCACCCCCTGTGATACAGCACCACCCAAATTCATCCCCTGTGAACAGCCCCACCCAAATTCACCCCCCGTATACGCCCCACCCAAATTCCCCCCCTATACGCAAAACACACAATTGTTTCTGCATTTGTTATTGCCGTATCAATGGCTTTACATTGCCTCTGTAATCTGTAGAAATTCTTTTTAAACCCTTTCAAACTTTGTTATTATTTTCAATAGTCATGTTGGATTCCAACCATTTAAAATTTTAGCACTTCATTTCCTTCGTTTCTGGGCCAAGGGTTGAACTGTACAAAAAATTCAAGCAAGTTAAAGGGGCATACAAAACACCAAGGCCACATTCACCCACTGGTATTGGAACACCACCAGCCCAAAATTCCCACACCCAAATGGAAACCAACACATGAAATCGGGACAGCCAGTACAACCTTCGACAGGCCCCAACCCCTGTAGGTTTTGGTCTCGGGTTTCAAGGATTTTTTCTTACACCATAGAAAAAACTTGGCCACAAAAACAGAAAAAGGGAAAATTGAAGACAAACCGCCTATGGAAAAAACTTGCCCTTATACGCTGTCGGGGACCGTGGGGAAGAAAATGCCAGTCTGCCCATAAACCCCTGGTCCCACGGGCAGAAGGGCAAGCCTCAAGTGAGACCCCAAAAACCAATCATCACACATACAGTTGCCGACAGCTTTTTTAAACCGTACATGGGTGAATGAAAGCGAACACGTAAACCCACCAGGTGACCAGCCAAGACCAAACTACACTTCACGGGCAACAAGACGAAAACCAGCACTTACATGCCCACGTTTTTTCCCTTTCTCAAAAAAAGAAAAATTTTTTGTAGATCTATCAGCCACTCCAATACCGGGGAATGCCCTTGGAAGCGGGCCCTACACAGTTTGACAAAAACGCAAAAAACCCCTTAAGGGCCTGCCTGCAGCACACAGACCGACAAAACAAAACACATTACCCAAAAAACAAACACTCATCAACCACAAAAAGCCCATACTTTAAATTGTAACAGGTCTTTTACAAAAAATCTCATCAGGGGGGATTACAATCTAGATTATCCCCTAATGGGAAAAAAATCCTGGCAACAAAGTTTTTAATTTTCTGTACTTATAAACCGAACATTGAAAGACCTTTCAAAATGTCTGCGGGGAAGTTTTTTAAACGCCCCCCGGGAATTTCATTAAAAAACGTTCACTTTAAAAACCCCTCCTCTAAACGTGTCAAGTGGTAAACGTATATTTAAAAGGGCTTTTAAAAGAGAAAGTTTGATAACCCACATGCCACACACAAACAGTTGAGAGACCAAAGGGGAACTGTTTTTTCGCCATACGGATACATTACGCCACCAAAGGGGTTTTTGGCCCAAACATGTTTGCAATGTTAAATCAACAAATGTTGACATGTTGACCTTTCCAGTTTGTTGTCTGACAAATCCAGAACTCAGTTGGGAAACTTCATGCTAGAAACAAAAAACCATTACACTGGTAGACTTAGACCAACAATCCATTGGACGTAATGGGAAGGACTCATCCCGAACTGTCTCCAAGCGCGAGGGCTAAAAAATTTGGGAAAAAGACGAGGGCACAAGAAAAAGTGACCAAGACACAGACAACTTCAGACAGCACCACAAACATTCACATCAGCTTGACAATGGGCCAGCCTCACACAATTTTAAAACCCTGCACACAGACACTGAAAACGAACCGAAAAACGTGGGCACATCATTTCCTCACAGCTTCTTTATCCCATGAGAAGCAGTCATACTCCATTGCATCTGGTACACAGCAGACAGCAGGTAAGATGTTTAGAACAACTAAGGGTGGGCTGGGCATATCATTTTGGGTTCATTTCTTAAGAGTGAAAGACGATCCACAAAACTGACAAACGGACAAGAGATAAAAGGGGCTCTACATTTC
>JAPXFY010005568.1:0-2500 GCA_030674185.1 Monoplex corrugatus
AAGTTCAAATGTTGGTAGGGGCCATTTGGGACCAAATCATTCAGCCATGATTTTAACAGGATTGAAGGGATTCGAACTACAACCTTACAGACTGAATCTGTTCCCCATCATCATGCATCATTATGACATTGTGAAAAATCGTCCCATCCTCTGTGACTGACGAAATGGGACAGAAAATGGGACAGGAAAAAACTGCATTTATATTATTTGTGGCTGTGGACTACTTTCATATATTGACTCATGTATTTCATTGTTATATTGTATTGTCACAGAGCAGCAACAAGGAAGGGAGATGCAGGATGGGTTGGTCCATTCAAAGGAAGATAAAAGACGAAGTGGTTTTGGACATGGAGGAGGAAAACTAGGTACATTCGTCTATACATGTATTTTTCAATATCTTCGCTCTCCCCTTTTATTGTGTGTATGTGATTGCACATGTGAGTGTATGAGAGAGAGAGAGTGAGAGTGAGAGAGATGAGAGAGAGAGAGAGGGGGAAGAGAGAGTGTGAGAGAGAGAGAGAGTGAGAGACAGAGAGAGTGAGAGAGAGAGTGAGAGAGAAAGTGAGAGAGAGAGAAAAATGAAGAGCCGTGAGAGAGAGAGAAAAAATTAGAGGGAGAGAGAGAAGCCAAATCATGTTAGCAAGACTTTTTATTTGCTGAGAAGAGGCCATGAAGAGCAACAGAACCAGAGACAATTTTAACATACGATGACGATTGCTGATTTCATAATGATAGAAATGGTATGGAGTTTCATATAAGAGTAAGGCTACGTGACAGGGTTGTACTCTACGCTTCCAATTATAATATACAATGACGACTACCAAACACAAGAGATACAGTCAGCTGCGTGTTGGTTAGAATATTTCAGCAACATCCTCCATGACGCATCCCCGAATGAATGAAAACTTAACCCAAAACAAGTGTGACTGCCCGCGTTCAAGCAAACAGGAACCAGAAAACACCACGAAAAAAGAATAAGACCGCATATCTAACTTAAATAGGCATAACAACAACTGAATTCAGTGGCTCACCACCATCTTTCAGAAAGCTTGGGATGAGAGAAAAGTACCAGAAGACTGGCAAAATGCAATAGTGGTGCCAATATGGAAGAAGAAGGGCAGCAAGAAAGACTGCAGTACCTACAGAGGCATATCACTACTCAGTCATGTAGGGAAAATGTACGCAAAGATCCTGGAGCAGCGCACTCGAGCGAAAACAGAACATCTCCTCAGTGACACCCAATTTGGCTTCAGAAAAGGAAGAGGGTGCACCGATGCAATCTTTGCACTACGACAACTGTGCGAGAGGGCGATCGAATACGACCGAGATCTCCATCTTGTATTCTTTGATCAAGAAAAGGCCTTTGATCGAGTCAACAGAGACAAGCTATGGAAGGTCCTCGAGCAGTACGACGTCAAGGGCCAGCTGCTAGACAACATTCGGGCCATCTATGCCAACAGCAGGAGTGCAGTCCGCACCGCCAGTGGAACATCTGACTGGTTCCCAGTGACATCGGGAGTAAGGCAGGGCTGTAATCTCTCCCTCTTCTCTTCGTGATCTATATGGATCAGATTATGAAGGAGGCAAACCCAGACCCTGAGGCACTCAATGAACTCATGTTTGCGGACGACCAGGCAATGGTGAACAATGACAAGATACAGCTACAGGAGCACACAGACCAGCTCAGTAAAAGCTGCGAGACATACGGCATGAAGATCAGCGTCAGCAAGACCGAGGTCATGACTGTCAGTAAGAGACCAAACAAACTGGATATCAACATCAACGGAACCCAGTTGAAGCAAGCCAGTGAATTTAAATACCTGGGCAGCATCTTCACTGAAAATGGCAAACTAGACAGAGAAATCGAGACCAGATGCCAGAAAGCCAACGCAGTCAGCTACCAACTTGCCCCTCTCCTGAAACACCCCAGCATTCCCACCAGCACTAAGGCGAAACTCATCAACACCATTTTTCTACCAACGCTGACATACCAGTGCCAGACATGGTCCCTAACTAAAGTCCTCGAGAGAAAACTGGTCACCTGTGAAATGAAATGCCTGAGGAAAGCAGTAAACAAGACAAGGCGGGACAAGATCGAAATGAGGTGATACGAGACATGATAGGAGCCACACCAATCCTACAACACATCGAACATATGAGGATCAAGTGGTTCGGACACCTCACACGTATGCCCCTAAACCAACCAGCTCTTCGGGCATACAACACCAGATACTCTGGCTGGAGAGCCAGAGGAAGACCAAGACGACGATGGAGCGATCCGTGGCAGACACCCTCAGAGCTCACGAGATGTCCCTTCTCCAGGCCACCGCCTTGCAGCTGACAGACGACTGTATCTCCCCGCGACGCCCACCGGTACAAGCGGAAGGAAAAAGTAAAAGTAAAGTAAAAGTAAGTATCTAACTTAATACAACAAGACAAGACAGGCGCAAATTTTCGGTCAACTGGCCTTTGTCAAGCGTAAGATCACAAACAATCAAAC